>JAAGNO010006566.1:0-40967 GCA_033439905.1 Ceryle rudis | reverse complement strand
GGGGGGGAGTGTGTGTGTGTGTCTGTGTATTATTACTACTTTAAGTGTATGTATATAAGTGTGTGTTTATATTAAACTGCTCTTCCTTTTAGTAAGGTAAACATCAGATTCTCAACAGAATCTCACTAAGAAAAATGCATTTCTAAACCTTTGATGTTTTATTTGATTAATGCTAATTTTAATTACTTGTTTTTAACTTGTAGTAAACATAGGTAAGCATTGCTCAAGCTTTTCTTTTGATGGTATGTTTGGGGAAGAAGACAGTGTTGTTCTTCATAGAAAGTAGAGGTGGGTATAGAAATGACTCCCAGGGCTGGGGTTTTAAGAAACACCTAAATACTGTGGAATATACTGTAATAATCTGAGAGTTAGCTGTGCAGCCTCAGTTGAACAGTTTACAGCATGTGTTTCTGGAGCCTTCAAAAGACAACCTCAGTAAAATGAACAGCTGAGATTTTAATGCATTTCTACTCTTTGTGAAGTCTTTGTTAAGAAACCCTGCAAAATGCTAAACTCTTCAGACTTCTCTGTTGATTTGAGTGATTGTAAGGTGTCTAATCTTAACTTTCTAATGTGTTTTGTAGTGACAATGACAGATGCAGTTTGAGTTTGTGTATATGCTTTTGCTGTGAACAAGATGTAATCTCATTTCATCTATAGAGGGGATTTTATGTTGTACTATTTTCATTAATACTATTCTGGGTTGGTTCCCAGTAGCCACAAATGCAGAGAATTGTCAAGAACCAAAGCTAGAGATTTAGTTTCTTGTAAACTGTTCTCTACTATAAAAATGTTAAAAGAAATGGAAGTTGTAAGTCTGTTTAAGATGCTTGGAGTTAGCAATCTTGGATGTTTGTTCTTCATTTTCTGTCTCAATTCCCTATCTAAGAAAAGTTGCCTGTAACTGGCACAAGTTCTGTGGCTCTTATTAGTGTGCTGCTTATGGGGAAACCAATTCTTTATTTGTTGTAGAATTTAGATGTTGAATCAAGAAAAGCATGCAAAGCAAAACATCAGAATGAAAAGAAATTATTCAGCTGATAGATACTTAATTTTTTAAGCTTGTGCTCTCTGCTAAATGAGGCAGAGATGCCAGTAAAAATACAGTAATTGCACAAGGGCAGAATGAAAGTATTTTGTATTTCCAAAGGCTTGACTTTCAAACATTAACTTGTTCTAAATGCTTAAGAAAAAGCTTGTAGTAAATTATATACAGAAGAGGATGTAAATGTATTTCCATTCCCTGTCTAGGTCCTCTCTAAGTGACTTCTCCAAGGCAACACAGCAAATCACTCGGATAGTCACAATTAAACTTCTGGTGTTCCTAACTTTGTCCTCAGGAGTCCCAGGGTTCTCAGACCAGGGTTGCAGCCCTTCAGGATGCTTAAATGCAACCCAAAGGTTTATAACTGCAGCTTTTTTTTTCTGCACAGGTCAGTCTTGATACAATTAGGGTTCTGCTATAGAGGTGAGGCCCTTTGTAGAAGGGGAAGAAAGGAAGGAAGGAGCAGTTAATCATGCTCTTATTTTTAGATGATAGTTTTCAGTTTGTGTGTACTTATACTACAAGTAAATTGATAATTTTCTTTTTTTGAATAAAAATAATGCTTTTTTATTCTAAGACTGTAGTTGCAGATGTGTAGTACAGTCCATTTTATTTAGCTTTCCAGAGCCAGTCACGTATAGTAGTGAGATTTTTTTTGTTTTTTAATTTAATAGCATCGAGATATAGTTGTAGTTTCTTGAAGAGGGACAGCTAGTGCTTGCATGATGAAAGATCTTCCTGTGGAGCTTTTTTTTTTTTTTTTTTACCAATTAAATAACTGATTGATAGTGGGAGATGGAGGTGACAACCGAGATTTTAATATTGAAGAAGAAACAACTAGAGTTTGAGAATTGTACCTGTCTCTTCAGCACCCTCTACAATGAGGGTTTTTCAAATACTGTAGCATCCAGAGAAAATGCACTTAATTTGATTATAGCCTGAAAACAGTTCTTACTCCCTGGTTCATAACCTACCATGATAACAGTTGGATGTTATTTAAACTAGCCTGAAATTGCTCTAAAATTAATTTCACAATTTATTTTCTGTAATATCTTGTTGATCAAAATTCACAATAAAATTGGAGACTAGGCGAGACAGTACTTACAGCAGTAAGCTTCATGTTTTCTGTTCTTGGTGTTCACGTGCACCCTGGTTCTGCTGGTTAGTAAACTTAAACTCCTCCACTTGTGCTGATCTCCACTGAATGAGAGATGGTCATGTGGCTTTCGACTGCTCTATTTATAAGGCCGGGGTTTAAACTTCAGCTCTGCAATGACTTGTGTGTGGATAGAAATGTATCTGCAAAGATCTTGTTAGTTGTGGCATTGAAACTTAAAATATGCTAGTATTCTAGTATTTTACTAGAAGACTGAAGTATTTTGAAGGCTTTTTCTTTTTTAGCGTCAGGCAAAGTAATTGAGCAAACGAGTTGCCATATTGTAGCTATCTTTTTAGGACTCTGACTCACGATTTTTTTATGATTCATATGAGAGTGATTTAAGAGGTACTACCTTGCTCCACTGCTAATTTTTGTTCTTCCCATGACATAGGCAGTGTAATGGACAGCATATCTTCTCAACCTCCACAGTTCATGACCTAGCATATTGGCTTAAACTGCCATTGATTTCAGTTTACATGAGTACACTGGGATTTGAGCTCTAGTGACAGTGCTGACACACCACCTGCTCTACCATCTTTGTTGTGGTTGGTGTAACCCCTGGCAGAGGTGGCGGGCGAGTGTCTGGGGTGGGTAACCTTGTCATATTTGTCTGCAGCAACTGACTGGGCTTGTGATTTAGTTGTTAAGTGATGGAGAGGAGGCATTTCTTCCAGGGAGGGGGGACACAGGCCTCGCACAGAACTAGAAAAGTTTGTATCTGTAATCTCTTCTTCCCCCAATGACAGTAAGAGTTTGTATTTCAATCCAGATTAGAATTGTAGGTCTAATTTCCCTGCCATGTGAAACAGGTTTACTTCTCAAGTGGTATTTTGTAGTTAGCTTCAGCATTTAAAAAAAAAATAAAATTCTAATGCCCAAAACCTGAAAAAAAGCAAACAAAAAACCCCTCCCTCAAAGCCAAACAACTCCACCCCACCGACTTTCCAAATGTTTTTTTCCTTTGCTGTTTCAAGCTGTAGTTAAGCTGTTTGTAATTATCTTTTTTGTTGTTTTTCTTTTATAGGAGGGGGTAGAGAGCTGAAGGGAAAAACTTTCTCCAAACTGGTAAGTACTTCTTCCCAGAGCTAAGATGGTTTACCTAAGAATAGATGATACAAAGAACTGGCATCCATTCCTGGAAAAATCTGATGTTTACTGAAACTGAAATCCTATCTGTTCTTATATTCAGAAATTAAATCTTAAAAAGCAAATGTTACTGATGGAAGACATAGTAGTATAAATAAATCACTGTAGGGCTGAGATTTGGGCCCAAGGGTCTGTAACTACAGTGGACATTTAAATTAAGCTAATCACAAATAATAATATGAAAACTTTCTTCTGTGTAATGTGAAAACCAAATTTATTTGAAGAGGTTTTTGTTGCAGAAAGAATTCTGTCTAAAATTCTAAATTATTCAGAGTCCTTCCATACACACAGAAGGCACTCATGGCTTTTGTGTGGGTCCTACCATTGTGTGGTTTTGTGTGTGTGTGTATGGATATACATATGCCTTGTCAACTGTGTTTCTAGTGTAGTTTCCAAAATAGCCATAGTTTAAATAGCTTAGTGATATTTTAGAGATTCTGATGTGGATTGTATTTAATTGAGATAATAGCAGTGAAGTGCTAATGCACTTACATGGTTATTGTAGAATTTAAGGTTTCATTCAGTCTCTGAATATTTATATAGTATGTAAATATCTACTGCCTTAACTGTGGTGCATTGAGGTACTTACCTGAGTATAAAATTTTAAGTCTTGAAGCAAGCACACAAGAAATAAAGGATTAGTTTATACAAATGCGTGCCAGCAAGAAATTGAATGGAGGACTGCTGCCTTCAATAGTTGAAATCAGTCCAAGGAATGGCAAATTTACCTCTTTCTCACACTATTCTTTCTGGCTGAGGCTTAGAAGTATGTCTGGATGTATAAAGGATACGTGTACTCCACAGTCCTCTGCTTTCCTTTTGAAAATCATCGATTTTAGCATTGAACAAGGCATTTGCACATTTTCCTTTAAAAACTAATGGGATGAAGGGTGTTTACAGACCAACCCATCCATGCAATTTCAATCACCTACAGTCTTTTTAATTAAAATAATTCCACTGTCATAACAGTAAAGTGGAAAATGCAGGATGTTTTATGATTAACCCAAGGATGGTGTTACACATCTTTGGGTGTGGTATTCTAGGTAGTTTATAATGCCATTAGTTTTACATCTTCCCTTGAAGTTCAGACTAAAACAATCAAAGTTCAAAAATATTGAAGATTTTTTCGCACTCACAAAGTGTGTGACCACTTGCTTATGTAGTTCTGTACCTGCTTTAAAGGGAATACTAGCAAGAGTATACAATAATATAGCAAAGCCAGCTGCCCTCATAGATATTTCTAGACATTATTCCACGTAAACCAGAAAAATAGAGTCTAGGATTTGTTGAATATAAGGAATTTGTTGAATATAAGGAATGATCACTTTTTAAAAAATTGACATTAAGTAAGTGGTTAAGGTACTTCAGGGCAGTTTTGGGTAGGGATAACTTTGGATAGTTATTTCTGCTTGGGAAGGGGGAGCTACAAGTGCTTGTTCCAGTGTTTCAATTCTAGAGGGGTACAACTGAGTAACGGCTGTATATACTTCATATTCAGAGCTTGACCAGATTTTTAGATGAGCATCTTCCTTAATGTGTTCTCCCACCAGCAATGATTTGGATGCTTTGAACACGTCAGAACCTCATAGTAAATTCTCACTGTCCTTTGCATTTTTCCTTGTCTTTTCTTGTAAGTGGTGGTGACACATGCCTGTGCTGGGATGGCATGGCAAATACATGGTACCTTATTTGCAGTGTAACAGAGTTCTCATAATTGCTTATCATTGTGTTTTGGGGTTGTTTAAATGTTAGTTTAAATGTCCACTGTAGTTACAGACCCTTGGGCCCAAATCTCAGCCCTACAGTGATTTATTTGTACAACTATGGCTTCCATCAGTAACATTTATTTTTTCAGATTTAATTTCTGAATATAAGAACAGATAGGATTTCAGTTTCAGTAAACATCAAGGGTTTTGGGTTGTGGTTTGGGGTTTTTTTTGTGTGTGTTGGGGTTTTTTTGGGTTTTGTTTTTGGCTTGTTTGTTTCGGGTTTTTTTTTGCTAAGAATAACACTGATGGTGCTAGCTGACAAATAGAGCAGCTGGCAGAGGTGATTACAAAAGATCATTCTTTACTGTGTTGCGTTTGCTGATGAAGGAGCATTAGTTGCTCTTCCCTTACATAACAGTTTTTTGAAGAGGAGATTGTTTCCTACCTTTATCTATGTTACTGTTTCCTGTGTGTAACTTTGCCAACAGAAGGTAACTGGCAGTAAATGATACTGGAAGTAAATGATATTGCAAAGTGATTCGCTTTCAGGCTATAATGGGAATACTGGAGGAGGGGAAGTAGGAAGGAGGAGTCAAGAGTTAGAAAACCTACCAAAAAAAAAAAAAAAGAGGTAAAAAGTTCGTTAATCTCTTTTGCCTTTTCTTGGAACCTTCAGTCTTAAATTAAGATTATTTCTTCAGGAACTAATATTATAGCACCCATTTCAAATTTATATGCATACTGAAGGATTAAATTTTAAGGAATCTTAAAATCTGCTATCTTTTTAAATTGCAATGAAAGAAAAATGTGAAATTGTAACAGGTATTTTGGGATGGAACTGAATGATTGGTAAGTTACTAGAGTTGGGTTTGTTTTTTTACTTGTCATAGTATATGCATGTCAATGTGACAGTGAATTACATTTGTTCATGTCTGCAGCCCTGTGAATGTGGCTAGGCTGAGCAACTGCTTGCTTTGGCAACGCAGTATCATTTTATTTCTTAAACTTCCTAGCTGTTAAAGGCACCTATGAAATTAAGTTGGATTAGTTTTTATGAACCATCAATACTACAATTTCTATCTGTCAAACTAAGCTGTGCATTAGTAGTATGTGCTCAATCTTTGGATGGGTTTTTTTGGTGTTGTGTTTTGGTTTTGGTTTTTTTCAGAAGTACCCTGTGTTGTGTGTCACTTTTTGTTGTTTTTTTTTTTTTTTTTTTTTCCCCCCCATGAATTAGTACTAGGCTTTAAAGTCACATGTATTAAACTTACGGGTATTGTTTACATTCTCAGTTGAGAGAACCATCTCTTCTGCTGTTTTGCACTTACCTTTAAAGTCAATATGTAGTTGTAGAGTGATGCTAGAAATTCATTGTGAGTGTCTTCTCATTCACTGAAGCCACAATGAGAAAGAAACTATGACCATATCTAACTGTATCTTTAACCCAAAACTGAATTTCCAAGGCTTATGAAAGACATTTTGCCTCTGCAGTGGGTTGCAGTTTTCGTTAGCTGGTGTCCCGCATGGTTTTCTGAAGCACACTTTCCTTTGAAACTGCAGTGGTAGGGACTTAATGCAGACTGTAGTTGTTCTTGTCAGCGAGTGGAAGTAATAATCTGTGATTCTGTTTTCTCATTACTGTTTGTGGTAATAGAACAGGGAACTATATGTAATTTCCATGTATCCCTTGATACAAATTACAATTTTATAGAGAGTAGTGCTGCAAAGGCAGCTGGTTTTGCTCTTCTGTGTCACATGTGAAAGAGGCCCTTGCAGAAGGTCATTTCATGTGTTGGCTAGAAAGACTGATCAGGCCTTTGTTATTTAAATAAGTGACTTGAAACTAACAGCCGACAGAACTGTCAAAGAATGAGTTTAAATACAATGCTTTTTAAAACTCCTTTTATAGTCTTCTCTTTGTTTACTTAAATTAATTGTTTTAAATATGTTACAAAGCAAAACACATTTCCCCCCCCCCTTTTATTTTCAGGAGATCACAAACTTGTCCAGCACTTCGCTGTAGTGAGACAACATTAAATTAAAATTCTCTAACTTATGAGAATTATTCTCTTTTCAGCTTACATGTCTAATCTAAACTGTCAATATCTTTTTAAAACTAATGAAGTCCCTCCATGAAGGCCTCTGAGTTGGCTACAATACCTGTGCAATAATAGTGAGCAATTTTCACTAAATAATAAAATGGGAACTGTTATAACACTCCAGCAGTTCTTTCATGTGTGGTGTCTGGATGGAAAAGTGACTGGAAAGATTGTTAGATAATGTTTTCCAATGGCTTTTATGTCTATGTATTTATAGATGTTTCTACCGAGGTTCCATTACTATTTCAGCAAGTGGGATAGAGACGGGAATCTTAATCCGGTTTCAGAAGCTGATACTTGTAACATTTCTGGAAAAAAAACCCCAAAACAACCCTTGTCTAATTTTCAAGACTTTTAGAAGTATGGCTGATAATGCTTTTCTATGTCAGTGGTTGGTGGGATTAATTTGTTTGTAGTACAGGTGAAGATGGTAGACTCATACTCATGTTCTACAAGTAGAATTACAGGATTAAAAGCATTTCAAAATCAATGGTTTTGAAAAAGTCTTGTGCTGCTGTATATCAGCCTTGTGTTCCTTCAAAATAGATTTCAAGTGAAATGACTAACTCAGCCCAAATTTAAGGCAGTGGGTTATCAATACATTAACATTGTTCAGTCAGATTGCACGCTGACTATCCCATCTGAGAACACCTCTGCAGTATCATGGAAGTATGTTAATTCAGTACATCCTGTTTAACAATTTATTGCTGTTGGGTTGTAGAATTTTAGTCTCCAGAATATTTTCTCGTCTACACAGATTTTTAAAACATTCTCAGTAGTTAAATTTTCTAATTTAATATGCAACAGCAATAGGATATTGGTAGGAAATAACTGCCTGCAAACTAAGATAAGGGACAAATATGTTGACTTAGGGATACGTGGGAAATAACAAATTTGGCTAAATGACTCCAAGGCAGGTATTTTGTAGAGCCTGTAGATTTCTTGTGTTCAAAAGACTGTGTTTAGGCTAGAAAGCTGCAGTTGAATATAGTTCACTACTGAATTCCTGCTCTGTTACATTCTCCTTTTTGCAGAGGGACTTCTCTCCTTCGTTAACCAAAATAAAAAAATTGTTTGTTTGTTTGTTTGTTTGTTTTCAATAGCCCTGGTGTAAAAGAGGAAACCAGAGACTAAAGGCACTAGAATCAGCAAAGACACTTCTAGAGAAAGTGGAGAAGGTAGAGAATGGAGCTGCAGACTCTACAGGAGGCTCTGAAAGTGGAAATTCAGGTTCACCAGGTAATTTGTATTCTTTTTTTTCTTTATTTTTTCAAATAGTAGTGTTAGTATTGCTAATAGTATTACTACTAATTGTAGCATTAAGTAATAGCACTACAACTGTAGTAATAATTGTTTTATAGGCTTGAAACTACTTGAGAATTTTATACTCTGCATTTTGACCCCACCACCTGTTGTTTTTTAGCAAATGTGAAAAATCTACATATCAGGCTGTGGGTGGGGATTTTTGTTTTTAATATTTTGTGGCAGTGATAAAAAAATTCTGAAAACTCTATGTTCAGCAACTTCTGGAAGGTTTTTCTAATGTTCTGAAGCCAACTTCTGTATTCATTTGGCAATGGAAGAATATGGTGGAGGAATTTTCAAGCAAAATGTGCATGGTTCTGCACAGCCTTATCTGGTGCTTCTCTTCTGGAGTGTCTTCTACTTTAATACATTCCAAACTTGTAATTATATAGTTTCGCTAACTAAAACATTGTAGTGCTTAGGCTCAGGAATTTTTTTACATGTTGGTCCTTTTGCTAGCTGCCTGTCTGATGCTATATGGTAGTAGAGTTGCAGTTTGCCATTCTGTTAAAATACAAACGAGAAATATTAAAAATAATAATAAAAACCTAATTTAGCAAATGTAAGAGTACATACAATTCTTGGAACAAAATTGCTACAGCCATAACCACAAAGTAGCTGCCAACTTGAAATGTTAAATTTATCAATGAGACCTTTTCTAAAGACAGTTCTCCAAGTATTTCTGTTGGATATCTGAAACATACAACTGTTATACAGTGGATAAAAGAGACACATGATTGATTACACTGAGTGTAATCCATCTTATAAAATTCGGAAAATATTTCCAAATTACCTGGTTACTTGTCTAAAAAAAAGTGTCTTGTTCAGCAGTTGCTGCAATGATGAGCAGAGTGCAAGAACATGAATGGTTAGATTAGTAAAATGAAGCTGTGTCTGCTTTAATGAAATGCAACTTTCAGTTAGGGAGAAAAAGTTGAAAACGCTAAAGATGATTTTCCAGAACTACAGACAAGTATTTTGCTCTTCTTAGAAACTCCAGGACCCTTGCATTCAAAACTTCAATGAAGTTTTGTTATGGGCATAAGGAAATTCAGAAATTACCCATGGCATTTCTTTTCAGGCCTTAACATTTTTAAGGCTAGTAGTATTTTTTTTTTTTTTTTTTCAAGTATTATCTGCTGTATGATTATTTTAACATTAGTTCTGCTTGTGTTTGTATAACAGCATTTGCCTCTTGTGTGTATCTTCATTCCTCTTTATGCCTAAGCTAACCAACAATTTTACGACACTGAATTTTGAATAATCTTTGTTATCTGTTTGTAATGATGATGATGAAGAGGGACGAAGACTAGAAAAATATTCAAAAAGACACATTTTTTTCAACAGCTTCAAGGTTTTTTGACCCCATTTGCCTTAGCTTTGCCCAATCCTCATTAAAACTGAGTCCTGCACTGAAGTAAACTTTAATTAACTTTGATCTTGGTGAAACTACACAAGTCATTATATCAGAAGTTTGTCTTTTTTTTTCTTTAAGATACTGTATATTCCCACAATTAAGGCTAAGAACAAGACCAAATCTTTACAATGGAAAATAACACTTGCAGTAACATGTTGAGTGGTTCAGTAAACTTTTCTTGAGCTAGTTATTGCTGTGCTTGTCAGATGGCCACTAACAGAAATTAAACTGGTTTTGGCACATGCGAAGAAGAAATCTTCAGATGAAACTCTTGAACTGTGTTGTATAACTTTCAGATTTGTAACTTAGAAGTGCAATATATGCCTTCTTCCGAGTGCTCAGGATTTGTGGGGAAGTGTTTCACTTGTCATCTTTTACTTCTCTAATAGTTCTTTTTCTGAAGATTCTCTAAAATAGCTTACTAGTGCTCATACAGTCAGAGTTTGCTGTCCCTTTGTAGGTGGCAGACAGGTGTCTGATGACCATTCAGAGCTCAGCTCTGCACTGTGAGCAAAGCCTCCCAGCTCCTTGATGCAGCATGTTACCCGTGACTGCTTACAGAGCTGTAGAAAGTGATGCTCAGTATCACTGTATTTTTGTTTGTAAAATAGTTCCTTGTTTCCTGCCTATTTAAGTTCACCTCCAAAAAGCTCCTGAAGCTTTGATGCTGATGCTTTGGCAAAGTGTCTGAAACTACCAGTAAAGACCTAAAGGAGGTGTTTAGTTGTTTATAAAAAATGACTTTTTGTTTATTTTGATGATCAAAAAAATACTCCCTGAATGAAGACTGATTAGGTCACTTGCTGTGTCAGAGTACAACCTGAACATTCAGATGTCTTCGATGTCAAAGCTATATTGCTTGTCCTGAGAAGTGATGCATCAAATCTAAGTAGTTCATTCTGCTACTGTGTTGACTTAATTAAGGTTATTTTGAAACAGTCTGCTCTTCATAGTTTTGATCACAAGAGGTGTTAAAGGAGTTATATTTAGCTATTCTCACAGAAGGGTTCAGTTTCATGGATGACTCCTCGAGCTGATGTGTGGAAAGAACATAACTTCCATTTTCTTCTTTCATTTCTTATCAAAAAAGATTAGTAGCTTTTAAAATATATTAAATTTAGCTTGCATTTGGGGTCAAGAATGTTGTTGTTTGGTGTTTTTTTTGGTTTTGTGTGTGGTTTTTTAATTATTATTGGATGATGCAGTATTGTGTGATCTATAAATTTAGCAATACCTTACAAACAGTTTACAGTCACTGACTATATTGTCTTATGATTGAGTCTGTATAATCGCTGTATAAAAGCTAACACATTTGTTGCTCATCAAACTCTGTGGCAGAAAGCACTGAAGAAAAAAATCAGCTAAGCATGTAAGCAAAAGGCTAACATAGCACCTTAGCTCCATTGACACTGAATGGGAGCATGACAAAACAATAATATCCAGTGTAGGTAAATGCCAAGTGATGCACTTAGGAAAAACAGTCCTGGTTTTACATCTGCAGTAGCAGGCTGTGAATGAGGTGTTAGCACTGTGGAAGGAGTTCTTGCAGTAGAGAGTTCTGGAGTGTTGCATGCAGTTTTAAACTTTGTCTCCAGGTGATAGAGTCCAACTAGACAAAAACAGGGAAGAGTTCTAAGAGTGAACAAAAAAATGGAGTGATTTGTGCGTGAGGAGACATGCAGTCTGAAGAAGCAGTGACTGATGGGGGAATATGTGGCGTGGAAAATAGAGGAAGATGATGAATAGAGAAACAGTTATAGAATCACAGAAGAGTTGGAAGGGACCCATCAGGATTGTCAAGTCCAACTTTCCACTCCGCTTGACTCAAGTCAAGGCTGGCTTTCATAATCTGATTTGCCCCTTATGCTTGCATCATCAGGAAGCAGATTCAAAAGAAAAAGGAGGTCCTTTTATGAGAGTCCTGTAGAAAATAAGTTCCTTTGGAACTTGAATCTTGAATGTTTTCCTGAGTTCCAAAAGCAATTAATACAGAACAATTGAAGATAAGTTTGTTACTAGCTTTTATACATAAGACATAATCTTTGAAGACAACAGAGATGTAAATTTTTGAAAGATGGGTGATAACACTCTGTGCCTGTTCAGCATAGACATTATGCTGATGCCTCTACTGTTGGCTAGTACTAGAAAGAAAATCTATCAGGTGAACCTGTGGTCTGATGCAGATTTACCTTTGTGTTGTGCTTTTTTTAATACTATTTTTAGGTTGGGAAATAAACTTTTCAGGATAATCAGTTCACAAAGTCTGAATTCTCTGCACAGTGTCAATGCAGATGGAATGAGATATATTTTTCTTGCTTGCTTTGTCCTGTTTCTCACTCCTTTTCCTGATTCTGACGAGCAAATGGTGAAGAAAACACAGACTTTGCATTGTTCTTTGAATGCGTGGAAGGGACATTGCAATCTGGCGAATAAACATGGCTGTAACAGAAAAAGAAATTGGGAACTTTTGGTTTACACTGCCTGTTCATTCTGTACTTCGTTGGTGACAGACTAGTAACTTTTTCTCTGCTTGGCAATAGACAGCATTCTTCTGCAGCTGCCTGAGGGAAGTGAAGGACGAAGAATAGTGAATGGTAACCATCTGTCTGCCTTCCCTTGGATGTGGAGGGCATCTCTTCTACAATGATCTCAATCTCTCTCTGAGGGAGAAAAGTGGCAAAGATACTTCTGAACATGGGTCTTCCATGTGGTACCAGACAAGCTAACACGCAGATGGACATTTAGTACTTGAAACATTTTGCTCTTGAATATACAAACAGCTTTTGTGCCTGCAGTAGTTAACTGCAATTTGTGTTCCTTGTGACTGCAAGCAAAGGCAGCAGCGGTCTAGAGGAAACAGAACTATTAGATTATTTTACCCAACTGGCTTAAATTGTCCTTAAAAGGCGTCACTTGTTGAAGAACAGTTTAGGAGAAGGAATAAAAGTGGTAGCTTAGTGTGGTAGTTCTGCTATATTAATAAGAATGGTTTGGAAATTATGAGATACTGGATTTCAGGCCTTGCTATTGAAATGGTGTAAACTGAATGCTTTGCTTTTACAAAAGTTCCTCAAAAATGTTGAATTTTAAACTGTTCAGCAAGATCTGTAATGAAAACCTTCATTGTACTACTGTTGCATCTTTTTTTTTTCTTTCTAGAAATTGGTTGCCCAAATGAAGCAAGATCCACAGGTAACTATTTCCTTTTATGTTGTATTATTTAACTTAAAAATACAGGAAATGACATTGCATGAAGCCTGAGAATTTTGACTATTTCTTAAAATTATGTTTTTCCTTGCTAGCACAGTGTTTAGAAGAAAATTATTATGAACAGGTCTTTTAACAATGACTGTTGGATAGTTTAAAACAAAATCAAAACTTTTGTCTTTATGGAGCCTTTTGCCTCATTCTAAATAGTTTAAATCAAGTTATTCTTGCAGTCTGTGGTGCAGTTCAATCATCCAGTAAGTTTCCGATTGTATTTATAAAATTTTGTATTTATAAAATTATTGTATTTATAAAATCTGCCATTAGTAGAATGAGCTTTTTCTTTTTCTTTGAATATCAGAAGGCTCACAGTTGTGCAAGAAGGGATAGATAATCTGTTCAAGAAATTTTGTCGAAATAAAGTAGCTTAAGGCTGTATTTGGGTTGTCTGTCTTAGGTATGCAGCGTCAGCACTGTAGTGTCCACGGAGTGGGCACTTGGCCTTGGGATGTTTCAGAGCTACTGAAGCTGGATAACTAGACTCCTTGTTTAGACAGCAGGAGTCATTGCTTTCCCAATGATTGTGTAAGGAGACTGGGTTATCTTGTACAACAGTTAAGCTCTCCAGTGTTCTGACTAGGGAGCTCTGTGGAGTTCTCTAACCAGTCTGAAATGTGGAGTAGAGGGATAAAGGCAGCTCACTTGAGACTTTCTATTAAGTGCTTCCATTCCCATAGAATACAAAACGCTCTGTAATCTTCTGAGCATGTATTTTTTCTGAGCTTAGTGTAGTGGGAAGACGGCTTTATGTACCTGTCAAGTAGTTAGACCCTTGATGGGGAGGGATGAGAAGGCAGTAGGGTGGTTTAAAAAAAAAAAAATTTAGACCTTCCAAATTCTCATGGGATTTTGGTAAGGTCTGCTACTTTTACTTGCTGGGCAAGTCTGCTGACAATTAGTCTGAAGAGCACTTCACTTTTAGTTTGTGTCTGCTGAAAGCCAGGTCATGCTGCAAGCAGTCATGCAAAGTTCCTGAAGCCAGGAAAAAGTAAATCTGATCCCTGCTTCCTATGCTCTTAATGCATTATTTTCCCAGATTATTAAGTGGAATCTAAAAAAAGGGAGGATAATTGGTCAATGTCTGGTTTTGCCAGAATTGTATGTGCACTGGAGAAAGCTATCTACAAGCTGAGGTTGTAATGCACTTCAGAATTGTACAGAGGAACATAAAGTTAGTGAAATTGTTCTGAATGTGAAGTTCCTGTAATGACATTAGAACTATGTTTTAATATTTCTGTGTAGCACAGGAGACCTGCATCATCTAGTGTAAAGAGTTTATAACATAAAGGAGAACAAACAAAAGTGGTTAAAAAAGAAATATGTAGGGAAGCTGGCTTCCCTGTCATGTTTCTGCAGAGCTTCACAGCCTTTAAACTGAGGACAGGTTTATCAATGTCATTTTAGTTTTTAGTACAAAAGAAATAGTCCTGGTAAAAAATTTTCTGACTGCATCGGCTTTCAAATCTTAAACTTAAGAAGGTATTATAAGCAAAGTACTGATATGAATGATGTGCTAAGGCAAATGTAATTCTCTTAAATATAGTCAAAGGCATAAATATGTATGGAAATGAAGACTTAGATATGTTTACCTTTATTTGGCACATGTGTCAATTCAGATTTAATAGCTACCTTTGCTGATGCCCTACGCAGTTAAATGTATGGTAATAGGTAGGTGAGAATACTTTAGGTAACGTACTGTGGCATGCTGTTGTATGCATGATACTACTGTATTACATGTTAACAAACATTTCTCATTTAATTTGTAAGCTTGATGAAATGTACAAATGTGCTTTATAATGCAGTAAGCACTAATGGATGTTTTAATGAAATGGGTTGTCTCTGAGTGCTAGAAAGGTCCTCTGATTATTGTTGCACTCAGTGACTTAAGTAAGGCTTTGTTGAGCCTCTTGAATATTACTGGGTGTATATCCAGAGGTGCTATGTTTGTAGTACACTATGCAAAAAACAGTAACAAAAAAGAATTAAAAAAACAAAACAACAACAAAAAAACCACTACACCTTCCTGCTACTACTCCATGTTAACAAATGGAATATTTTTCTCACAGATATTTTTTCTTTCTAATCAGAATGCTGATTTGAAGAAACAGCTTCATGAACTTCAAGCCAAAATCACAGCTCTGAGTGAGAAACAGGTAGGGAAACAAAGGTGTATTTTTAACACGCTATTCTAAAGATGTCTCTTTTCCCAGCTTCCAAGAGACCTGTTAAATTTTTAAGTTCACAAATAAGTGCAGGCAACCAGACACTTTGGATTTTTACTTGATTTCTCCCCAAAAGATAGGATGAGTTATTGCAAGTCTGTTAAACAAACAAGTAGTGTAATCAGTGAAAGCTATCATAATTTTTCTTGTGTTGGAACTAGTGTTTTATATTAAGGGAGCTGGGAAAATGAATTAATTTTGTCACTTCCTTTATTATTATCTTGAAACTAGAATCTAAGCCAGACCATTCTGGTTTAGGCAGATCTTTAAATTTTGTGTTAGTTGGTCCACACTGTTCGTCTGGATGAATGGAATGCTGGAATTTTTCTGTGTGTCTACACCAACTAAATTCATGTCAGTTATGGGTACCTAATAAATAATTTGATAATTAGTTGTGTGTTTTTTACCATGATAAATTATAACACAATTGTCTTATATTTGCCTTCTGGTAGGAATTCTTTTTGACAGGTGTAAAGTGTGAGTAATAATTACATCTGAATGCTTAGTAGAAAGATTGTGGAACTTGAAGATGCTTCTTGTGGATAACTAGAAGGAAAATAAATAACCTTGAGAGATCTATAAAACTTGTTCTCTATGTTTAATAAAAAAGTAAAACCATAACACACAAAAAACCCCTCATACACAATGAGTATGAGGCCCTCCCCTCTTCCTCCAGTAAACTGACTTCAGCAGTCTCTTAACTGTATTGCTGTTGTGTCATTAACAGAACCAAATTAGGTCAATAGATAACACTTTTGAAGAGGGGAAACAGCATAGAACATGTGCACAGGTAAGAATATGGTTATGCATCAGTGTCACATCCAGTTACCTACATTCATCTATTATCTGCAAGTGTTCTGTTTTGAGGATTACCTTTCCTAAGGAATTGGGCAGACAGTGATTAACATTTAGCTAGAAGTTTTGTTTATTAAAAACATTATAGTATGTTTTAGTGGTGGAACCGTAAGTCTAGGAAATAACATGTAAGGATAATAAATTATTTTTTTAATGAGAATATTAATTGAACAAAATCAGAGGTTTTGCTGACGGGATGGCATGCCTCTCTGAAAGATGATTTATTCTCTAAAAGCAGCATGAGCCTCTGCATGTGGCTATGTCTCATGGCAAGCAACTTCAGAATTCTTTAAGTGCTGGAGGCCCATGGTAATTCCAAAATTAGCTTGTATTGATGCCACAAAGCAAGTCATATTGACTACCGGTTCACATGATCAGCAGGGGCAGGCAGGGAGATAGTGAGTGGAGGGGAGGAAAGAAGTGAGTATATCTTACTGTAACTTTTAAATTTGATTTTGTAACTAAAGCTGTATTACTGAGTGATCTATACTAAGGTGTATTTTAAATTGCCCATCACCAGGAACTCAGCTGTATCTTTTCTGCTGGAAATTATAGCTCAGAGTACTAAAGCACACTTGTTTGGGGATGAACGTGGACTAAGTTTCCAAAAAGAGTGAAAAATAAGTTTCTCACTTCACTTCCACAATACAGTGAATACAGTCAATATGAAGTCACAGTCCAGTTTCCTTCTTTGTATCTTTATGGTTTTGATTATCCGTAGAACAGTGAACTACTCTGTGGTTACTGAAGTTCAAATATTTTGTTATATCTACCACTGGACCCCAGAGCTGTCGGTATCCCAGATGGTAGTGGTGTTAAAGTAGTATGGCTGCTAAAATGCAGTGGTCATAGAAAAAGTGATTTCTTCTTGGGGGGGGGGAGGGGGAGGAACCCAACAACTTCCCAGTGCAGAGAAATGCTCATTCCCTCTTATTTGTAGGAGTCTGTTGTATACAGATCTGTGCCTTAGCTGTGCAGAGTTGGGCAGCATTTTAGAGACTACAACAAAGCCCTTTTTTGTTTTTCCTTTTTTTCCCCGTTCCCCCCCCCCACTTTCATTTCTCATCAATTGTTTTATGACTAGAATATTATCCAAAAGTTTAATTTGCACACAGCATGGAGAAATGTGCAGTTTTGCATAGTAAATAAATGCTTTGCATTGTGCAGTGCATACCTTAAGGAGGAGTGCAACGTGTATTATCCATACTCTTATTTAGAGCCAAGTAAGTAGTCTTCATGTCTGATGTCCAGTGAATAAACTCTGAGGGCCTAACTCCACCGTGGACAGTTATGGGAGCCATAATTGTCACTGTGTGATAAGCTTTTAATGAAGTGTGAAAAACTAATGTTTCAGCCTGTGTGGTGTGCCTGCTTGGAGACAGTGGTGTGGAGCTGAGACCATGTTGTTAGAGAAGAGGAATACTGAAATATTTCTGGCTTCTGAAATAGTGTGTCATCCCAAAGTGCCACTTTTCTTTGCTCTCTTATTTAGTGAAGTTGCATGAAGACTTGTGCAAGAACCAAGTTAGTGGTAGGTTAGCTGCAAGCTTTTAGTTCCTTTAGGACTTCTCTCTGTTTCTGAAGCATTGTGAGAGTAGTGCTGACACTTGCTGCCTGTCGCTGCAGTGATTCATAGTGGCTTAGATTTCTTGCTGAGAATAACGACAGCTCTGTTCAGAAGTTTGTGAAATTGAAGAGATCTGGCAAAGGACAAAAAGAAAGCAAGTAGGCTGTGCAGCATGTAGGCTTAAACCTAAGAAATTTGTAAGCTGATGCGGGGTTAAATTGTTACAGCATAAAGTTTGTCATATATTCATATGTTTTTTGAAAATCTGAAAGAGGTGAAAATAAATGCTTTGATTTATTTCACCTGAGAGATGATGGAGCAATATATACTGATTGTGTTATATGGAAGAAAGACTTCAAAGAGAGAAAGAACATATTTGAATATAATTTACATTTAAAGCACGGGAAACACGAATTCTTCAGATAATTATTTTCTTCTACTACTCTCTCTACATTATTGCTACAGAGTTCCAAACTGCGCTTACCTTACTTTTCTGATCTGTGAGCAATAAGGTGAATTCAGTTTAACAGTCTTGTTCTTCAGCTATGGATGTGAGTGTCATAGTTTGGAAACCCTGAATACAATAGTTTTAAAACTCTTTTCCTTTTCTTTCCCCCACCCCTCTCTTCAATAAAGAGAATTCGAGTAACTTTCTGCAAAACAGTTTTCTTTACCAAATCTGAACTTGAGTTGTAAATCTGAGTTAATTCTGTTGCCTTGTAGCACTGGTTTTTATTATATTTTCACATCTTTGTAGGAAAGTATCAGTCTTAGCACTCTGCTTTGTATTCTGTAATAGTGTCTTCCTTTGGCGTTCTATTTTGTAGATTTTCACCCACAATCACCTATCACTACTTGACTTTTGTCTGGGTTAAATATACTTCTTAAAATAAAAAACAAAGACTGTATTCTTAAATGTTTCCCTGAGAAAGTTTATCACTATGTACCTTTTTACTCTGGGGAGGTGGGGTAGAGATTGATTACCAGTGACATTAGCTAACACAAATGAGCAGGAGGGATGGAATCTCGAAGCAACACCTTTTTTCTGCTTCTTTCCCTTCATAGTTAATAAAAAAAAAAAAAAATCAGCAATATCATGTTAAATACAGAGGTATTTTTACATCTGTCCTTATCACAATTTCTTGGTAAGATTGGAGCAACATTCTATCTTAAATGTGAAAGAAAGGTTACTGGCGTAGTCCTCTGACCATATAGTAAAAAGGTGGTGGTGATAAGCTTACGCTAAAGAAATGTCATGTCTCTTTACCCCGTATTTGAAGATAAAATTAAAATGCCTCTTATTCTAGTTGTGGTTGAATTCATTGAATCTTCAAGCAAACAATCTTGTAAGAAATAGACTTGTATTCTAATGCATTTAACTTTGATATTCCAAGAATAAAGTGGGTCTCATTACTTTGATTTCTGAAGAGCTGTATACACTTGTAGGAAGAAGTACTCCAAAATAGTTGTTAGCATAGGGATACTTGTGGTTTTATTTTTCACTGGCGAAAAAGTTTAGCATACTTGACTGTGAAGAATAGTCATGTTTGTAGAATATAATTATAAAAAATACACTTTATAAAAACAAGTTTCTTATTATTATGAATAGGCAAAGCTATTGACATTTTCTTGCATTTGAAGTTTACAGCACATTTGAGGTAGTTGAGATTATTGTAAATCCTGTATGTTCAGGGTGAAATTCCTTTTAACCTTGCTACCAAATAGCAAGCAGTGGGAAGGTGTGTTAGGGGGTGCGGGGGGGATTTTAAGAGTGGTAGTGTAATTTAACCATGGTTTTGTATCATTGAATAAATGTAAACATATGGTTTAGACTGACAAAGGAAACTTGTTATTTAAGTCTTCAAAAACTGTCAGGAATAGGTTTAAGCATTAATGTTGCTATATTTATTACAGGTACCATAACTGAGTAATGAAAAGATTGGTAATGTGCATAAATTCATCCTGTGAGACTGTTCATCTTGAACGCTTGTCAATCATAGTAAAGGTGAATTTTTATGGAGGTTTTTTGAAGACATTATTAGAAAATCGTACCTGAAACATGTTCTACCATATGCTGTAAAGAGGCTGCTGCCTCTTTTGCCCCAAACTCTGTTGCAAAAATGCTGTTGTAATAATTTGCCTATGACTGAAATATTGCTATGCTTTCTCAGACCTTTTGTCATGCTTCAGTCATGATTAAACCGTACTGGCATCTAAACTTGGATTTCCTATTCTTCTCTTAATGTAACTCCACCTGGACTTCACACTGTTGGTTTGTGAACTTAAGTTTTGCATATGTAATATACATTAGTACCAGAGTAACTTAGTGTAGGAAGTGCAAGTGACCGTTTCATGGTATCATTCAAAAGAAGAAAAACTCTCCATAACTTCACCCTGCTACCCTTCCTTTACTACTGATTTTTCTGGCTCAACTTTTATTTTTTTGAGCTCATGTTGTATTGAAGCCAGATTTGGATGCAGCCGGAGAACTTTTTTTTAATTGATCCTAGTTGGATAAGATATCCTGGATATTTTCATCATCATCTAAGCCAGGGCATAGCTTCAAAATAGCCTGCTCTGCTTGAAAATCAACATTGTAATTAGAAAATGGTCTGTCCAGCTACAGTATTTCCTTGAAAATCTCCTACTGATGTTGAGAGCTGGTTATTAGGTGCTCCTGCATGTTTTGACTTGCTGGATAACATCACACATCAGTAGTTACTTCAAGGTTTACTGTTCCTTTTCCCTTTTATACTAGGAGGAAAGACAGGTGAAAGATAAGATTGTGATGACTGGGATTTAGGATGTTTTGTGTAGCACCCTTAAAGGCTGCTTAGTTGGAGGCTGCGGAAAGGGATTAAGTCTACTAATGAATTTTTGTAAATGAAAACAGATTAAAATAGCCCATTCTTCCTGCCTCAGTGAAACCACTTCATAGCCACAGAAACAGCATTTAGATTTATTCTAAGTATATTGATATGAGAAATCAAATCCAGGGATCTACTTTTCAGAGTCTTATGGATCTTTAGTTTCTATTGAAGTTGTTTGGTCCCCTGCTCTTCTGAAAGCTGTGCTCAATTTTGGAAAGGAGAAAGACAATGTGTCTAATGCTTAGAATACAGGCAAAAATTTGTCTTTGCTCTTTGTTCCCTGCTGCCTGATACTTCACTGGAAAACAAGCCACTTTTTGCACTGTGACTTACTGAATGAAATACAGCTATGGGCTAAAATATTTTTATTGGTAAAAAATTATCTTATTCTTGTGCCAAGAACAAGACTGACTAGAGTAGTCAGCGTTAGGTGATACTTTCCAACATATGTGTTAAAGTTACACCCACACAGTACATTGTGGAACCACTTGGTTCAACTCCTCATGCTTACTTTTGAAAAGGACCGATGTGAATGGGATACGTTACATTGCTTCCATAGGGCCGGTTTGGAACTGGTTTCTGTTAGTTGTACTGGCCTTTACAGGTAGACTGGGGGTCCTTTGTGATGGGCACTAGACAAATTGAGAGGAAATGTGCCTTTCTGGAAGTGATTTAGAGAGAAGATGGTGTACTGTGGAAGCATGAGAGGGCCAAATGCATGTAGATTTTTTATAAAAGTTTATTTTAGGGTTTGACTTTTCTATTTCAATAAATGGTATCTGTCCTCATTGCTCTAGTCACCGTGGACATTGTTTTCTCACTTTATTGTGGAGACTCTGATAGGCTTGGGCCTTGAAAGGCTAAAAGAGAGAATGAACCATAAGGATTAAAGGGTGACAGTGCCCTTGATGGGGCTTCAATAAATCTCTGTGCTTTCATTTCTATATTGACATGTGGGGAGAGAACGCAGTTTTCATCCTAAGGAAACATCGTTTTTCACTGCAGTTATAACCTGGTATACATTTTTCTGTCCATCAAAATAATTGTTTTATTTTCTTCAAATGTGGGTCAAGTCCATGTGAATTTGACTATTTGTGGGCGTTATATATAGTTGGTTCCTTTCAGTATTGTACTCATTTCTGGGTTACCTTTTAAAATAATTGTTCTGACTTTCAGAAACTCCAGAACTTTCAGAAACTTCAGAAACTTTCTTTAAATCAACTTTTCCTTTACTGTTGCATTCCATTAAGAAGGTAGCAGAGACGCATGATATGAGGTGTCAGGGAAGACAGGTGGTGGTGGTGCAGGCCAGATAGCATGATGGAGGAAATAAGAAAAGCTCAGAGAGTAATGAATCTAATTGAAACAAACAAAGAAAAAACCACACACCAAGAAAACCTACATGCTAAACATGTCAAAACTGGTATTGATGTGCAAGCTGTCTTTCTCGACTTTCACCCTTTACTGTAACGTAACAGGTAGAGATTTAGGCAGTGGCAAGTGCAGAATTCCAACATAAATTTTGCTGAAATGAGGTTTGAATTGCTATGGGGATCAATAGGGGGGTAGAGAGAGAGTACTTCTCAGGAGGCAATTCAGACAAGGGAACCTAATTCTCAGTCTTCTGTGTTGCCTTTGAGGGCCCAGACCTCGCTCCACTGACTATAGATACTTGTAGGAAGATTAGGCTTCAGTCAACTCCTGTGAGTTTATTACCTGGTTTTTCTACAACATTTATCTGATGTATTCTATGAAGAAGAATTTGTGTTCTATTCTTTCTTTTCTGAATAGTGAGAAATTCTAAATGTCTTCTTAAGGTAGACTTTTTGAAAGCTAGCAGGGAGAAAAGCTCTTGAGTTGTGATGAGCATTTCTTCTTTGTCCTGTGAACTCCCTTCAAGATTAGGTGAGGTGAGTTAGAAACAGCTAAGTAGTTGTGATACCTTTATCCCCTCAAGATTTCCTCAGTAAAATGTTGACGGTGTGTCATAGTAAAGGGACACTGGCTTGTAAAAGAGTTGGAGCCAAGCTGACCTGTGTAGCAAGGAGAAATAAGCCAGCTTCTTCCTTACCCAGTAAGTAAAACCTCAGTGATAGTTTTTGTACTGTTTATAGAAGACAAAATTTGTTTGCCTTATTTTTCCTTGAAAAATAGACAGAGGAAAAAATACATAGGAACTCTAATATATGATGGGAATTTTTGAGATGCATGCTTTAGAGCTGCTTAATGTCCTGTAGAACAGTGAGTGGCTATCCTTTTATTTGAGACTGAGGAAAATTTGAATACTTGGCAGTATTTCAGCCTCTGGAGTCTTGCTCCATATCCATGCATCTCTTCATAAATTGCTTATTTTGTTCTAGTATGGCAGCTTTTCAGAGCAGTGCTCCGTCTCTTGGAGTTGTGGCCAGCCCAGAGTGGTGTGGAAATGCCTGATTGTCAGCAACTTTCTAGCATTGAAAGCTCCATACCCACCTTTGGACTGGTAACAAATGCTTCAGTGATCAGCTTGGGCAAAACTATGTTCTCAAATTCTCCAATTCTAAATTTTGTCCTATATCTCAAGAAACAGAAATATCCCATTCTTCAAGTAAATTATTTGGGGGAAGCAGTTTTACAGCAGCCCAGAACACTAAGCTACTAATGTTTGTCTGCTGGGTGATTAAAACTGTGTGGCCTAAAGGTAGTATGTTCTGTTTGAAACTTGGAAATAGAAGCAGCTTTTCAATTTCTAAGTTTTGTGTTTCTGTGGGTTTTTGTGGGTGGGGTTTGGGTTTGGGGTTTTTTGTTCTTTTTTTCACATGACAGTAACTTACTGGCTGTCCAGGATTCAGTTCAACCTGCCATGTAAGAACTACTTTCTCAACATCTTGTCTTCTGTAATATACAGCAATCCCGCAGTTGAAGACTGGTTCAATAGGTATTTCTTCTGTACAGCAAGAGTCTTCGGAAATGAGTTACTGGGACACTTCAGTGTGTTGAAATTGACCATTTTAAATGGATGAAGAGCAGCAAAACCTTTCTTTGTCTAAATGTTAGAATTCCTTTTGCTACTAGACTGGGCCTAGTGCTTTAATATCTTGTGGAAAAAGTGTCCCTCTGTAGAACATCTGGGTATCATGTAAGTGTCAAACAATTCCACTATTATTTAGAGAAATTAATATTATTCCCTTCTTTGAACTTCCACCCTGTTCTTTGGTTACCTATCAAAATACTGGGATTTGGGACAAAAATTCATTGTAGGTCTGCTTTTAACATAGCTTTAGGAACTTCAGCTGTTACTGAGTAAAGAATATTTGGTAAAAAATTTAGTGCTGAAATGGAGAAGATTCATTTTAATCAGATACTAGACTTCTATTTCAAAAGCAAATGAGACTAATTTGTATTTATAGATACAGACAGAAAATATGTGAAAGATTTTTTCTTTAAACACAACTTAGTGTATGTTAATTTGCTTTAAATTTTCACTTAGGCATGACTATCACAAAATAGATTTGGAGTTTATAACAGTTTTCTATGGAGAACAACGGGTGAGAGACTTGATAATTTCTCCCAAATTACTTTTAAAAGCATTCAAGTATTTGTGTGGCTGTTGTCTGACAGTTTCAAGAGTCAAAAATGAAATTTCTGCAAAGGCCCTAATTTTTTAGCAAAATGCAATACAGTTGGATAAGAAATGCAGATACTACAGATACTAGATCACTTTGGGTATTTAAGCCCAGGGTGTAGATTTTAGAGCTACGTGCATCTCCTGTTAACAGAAGCATTGGGCCAGGCCCTCAGTGTGTCAATTCAGACTTTAAAATCCAAGGAATCCTATAATGAATGTCCAGTTAACTTAAAATATTAAACCATATTAATTTCTAGGCTTGTGTCTCTCATTCTTCTTAGTTTAGTAATCTGAAGGCCTTTAAATTTACATGGAGAACTACTGAGAGTAAACTCTTCAAGAACCCACAGAAATCAACTATTTAGGATGCAAATGTCCCTGGATACTTCAAGAAGTCAAGCAGATACGCCAACTGCAGGCAAGCAAAATGGCGGGCTAGACAAGCTAGCCTGTGAGCTTGATGGATCTGCAAGCAGAGTATTTTTTCAGAGGCCACCAAAAATTGCTAGATGTAATTCTAGTCCTAAAACTAAAGCACTTAAGAGGGGGAGAAATAAATAGGCAAATAATTTTAGAAACAGCTATACTACCTGAGTTTACCTTGCTGATGCTCTACAGTGCATTTTTCCCTGGATAAACCAGGTAAAACACAGCTGATAACTTTGGTGTGTGTGTGTTTGGTTTTGTAGTAAATGCAAATGCATTGCTCTTATCCTTTGCACTACGGAAGTGCATTGTGGTAATACAAAAATGTGTCGGGTCCCTAAACAACAGGCAATAATCCAAATGTTAAGTAGGATGGCCCTGCAGCAGCAGGGGTGTGGCATTACACGGGATACTAATACAGTGTACCTGCAATTTTTTTATGTGGTAATGTCACTAAACAATATAGCAGTGCTAGGTTTAACTCCATGTATAATATGCTGGGGTTTATATTTGAATAGTAAGAGGCAGTTACTGTCATCTTGTTCAAGCAGAAAGTTTAAAACTTGAAATATTGTATTGCTTTTATTCTGGTTTTCAGTCTTGAATATAAATGCTGCTTTTAAGCTAAACTCTTTCAGAACAAGAGTATTTATTAGGCTAGTACATCCTCTATGGTAGTCAGGCACGCTCTCAAAGCACTGGCACTAGGGTACAGTGCATATTCAGTAACCTGTGTAGCACTTTTAGATGGCAAAAGGTATACAAGTTTTGCCTTTTTCTTTATCCTGCTTATTTCTATCCACTCTAAGTAATGTAGACACTTTTTATTCCATCATTTCATAATGGGTTTTACGTCATTTGGATTTAGCTATGCGGAATGATGTACTTCTCGGAATAATCATTGTGGGTTTCAAATTATTCAGAAGTTGCTTGAATGAAAATTGCTGATCATTTGAGGCCTTGCAGGTAATACAATCTCCTTTGCCTTCATACTTTACTTATATCTTTGAAATGTGTCTGTTTTGCTAGTTTTTAAAGTATATATAATTTCTCTCTTCAGGAATGTGGGTTTTTAAACAGTATGTGTATTATGGCATTTAGCAGAGAGTTAACTTCCCTTCTGACCTCTCCTGAGTTAGCAGGAGACCCACTTAACTGACACATATAGAGTCATTTTGAGCCTTAGCTTTCAAAAATATTTTAGTGGGTCAGATGTCTCCAAAATTTCATTACATCCTTTATTTGCCTTTAAAATATTAATGATCTGCTCATGCAATATGCTGATTAAGACTAGAAAATGCTGAGATAAAAAGTTCATGTTACCACTTATAGTACTTGGGGTTTCTCTATGTTTAGTTACATGTCTCAAACAATATTAAATATTCTAAGACCTCCTGAGTTGAAGTCTGTTCCTTAAAAAGACAGGGTGTGACTAATTGGTCATATAATCTCCCATAAACTTCTGTATGAAGGGAGAAATGGGTTGTGGACTAAAATTCAACCCCAGTCTGAGACATGCAGGGGAAATAAAAATTGCCCATCATAAGAACTTCGGTAATTTAATTTGGCAATTTTTATTTAAACTGCTTTGGTAAGTAGTCAAATTTAAGTTCTGTAGGAAACAAAATAAGAAGAAAGTATCTTTAAAAGTTGCTTGTTCTACACACCCCCCCTGCCCCAAGTGCATTGTGTTAATCTTGCTGGTCTTAAAAATCCAGATTGTACTGAAATCTTTTATTTTGTAGGGCTGAGTGCATTTCAATAAATCATTTAGTCAATTGATGTGTGGTATATAATTTATAGAAGGAGTTGATCTCTGTCTATGTTGCCTGCTATTAAGAAGCTTTTGTACTTTTATTTTTGCAACAGACCTGTGGTAACTCGGACTAGAGAAGAACCTTCTTTTTTAATAAATGTTCATCTTCTAAAAATAACCCCCAAGCTTACTTTTTAAAACCTACCATTTTCTTTGTCTTTTCCTAATGGTCCTTTAAAGACTGTAAGCAGGTTGCTGAAGAAATATCTATTTAAGAACATCCTGTGGTTGGGCTGATGATAACACTTTGTAGTGTCATTATCTGGAGTTACTGAAGCACTGAGCAGGCATGAGGAAAGTCAGGCTGCACTTCTTTTACTTCGTCTTCCTCTGGAACCAGTGGTTCCAGTGTTGTGCTTCCAAGGCACCAAACTCATTGTGTTTGAGTTGTACATAGGAAGAACAGCTGAGAAGGTTTTTTGGAAGCTCTTTGACAGCAGAGAGCAACCTGAGCTCTAAGGCATTATGATTTTTGTTTAGCGAATTTCAAACTGAATTAGTCAGAACCTTTAAATTCTGCCTAAGAACTTAAGTTGCAAGTACTGAGTGTTTCAGTCATGTACACTGCGACCAAGCAAAAAGCAACAAAGTGTCTTCAAAATCTCATACAGTTAAAGCCTTTGTTTACGTGATAATCTCTGGTTTTGAATAAAACTATTCACAGACAACAGAAAATCCACTGTATCCTGATTCCTGTTGCTCAATTATAAAAAAGGGAGGAAACTTCTAAATTCTACCAAAAAGGATGTGAATTTTCCACAGCTGCTTTTGTTTTCAGTGGTCTTACATAGGCATAGCTCCAGTGAGAAGTGGTCCTGTACTTGGAGCTTAGTTAAAAAGTGTTGAGATGGTTTTATGCATGAATTGGAATAGAAACAATGTTCGTTTTTTTTCCTTCTAGGTTCTCAGAGTTGATTCAACATAAATGAAAAAAAAGTAAAATTATTTGTTTGGATGGTTTTTGGTGCTGTGTTTTTTTTTGTTGTTGTTGTAGACTTTCAATGTATGTAGGGATCGAGCTACTAAAGAAGACCACTCTTCTGCACTCATATTTCAAAGTAACAAAGGTAGCAGTACGACTTACACAAAATCACTTTCAGAATCAAGAATTCTAGAGGGTATCTCCAGTTCTAATGCTATAGGGCATCTTTATATTTTGGATCCATCAAGAGCAGTTACTCTTGATTAGCACATTTATCACTTATCATTAAAAACTACTAAAGAAACTCAAGGAATACGAAAGCATAAGACTATGGACATTCTGATTTGGTTGGTTACAGGTGTAGGTTTAAAAAAAACCAACAAAACCAACAAACAAACCCCCCAACAATTAAATTGCCTTTTGGGGCAGACACTTTTAAGAGGTTTTCTGCTTTTTTCCAAGCAAGGAAGCCTCTGATTTTTCTGCTCCTCTGCCCCTCCTCCCCTGCAAATTTCCCTGTCATAATTGCTTTATATCGTAGCAGGGTGATTGGTAAGGCTTTTTAAGAGGAAAGGTATCTATGAAATTTTAACATGCTGTTCAATAACCTGTCACTGTTGTGTTCGTGCAATCAGGTTGTTTCTGTAAATGACAGAGACTGATATAATGGAGCCTAAAAACAAGCAAACACTTCCTCCTCCCACACCGAGCTACCACAACCACTACTGTGAGAAAAGAAATTCCAAGAATATTGTCTCCTCCTATCGTCAATCTAGATCCTCACAGTCTAAGGAGAGGAAACTCTCAGATGCAGACTGACAGTAGGCAGAGGTAGGCTCCTTTACATAGAGGAAGTTTGAAACATCCTTTGTACCTAGCTTACATTAATGATATTCTACACCCCCCTCAAATTTCAGGCTTAATAGAGCACATAGGTCAACTCTAGGGACACAGAGAAACTCATACAGGATGCTTCTCAGTGTGAGTTATGCCTCACTGATAGGAAGTAAGATTGTTATGACTTGGGAATGTGAAAAAGATGGAGAAGTTCAGGCATGAGGTACCCACAAGAGCATGTAATGCAAGTTTTATTTTTGTAATGTGCATTCAGGGCCGATAGCATAATTGATGTTTTGATGGGGTATGGTGAATGGAAAACTGTAGGTAGAGGGAGCTCCAGAAGTCGTCTAGTCCATCCTCCTGCTCAAAGCACATATGTACTTCATGAATACAGAATGATACCAGTCTCCCCAAAAAGATTGATGGCCTGGACTTGCATTATTTGAATAGAAGTATAACAGTTGTTTTCCCATTTGTATTACTTAGTATCCCTGTCTGAACAAAATGCATGTGCCATCAGTCTTAATATATTTCACTCATATCTTTGACAATTTATTTTCCTGAGCTGGAAAACTCCCTCTGTTGCAGCATTTTAGGAAGATGTTTTGAAAACACTTGTTGGTTTTATTTTTTCTACAGCTCTTTCAGGGCATTAACATTGCTGCAGCTCTGCTGGCACCAAGAAGAGTGGTGCTATATGCAAACGGTTTTTGTTACAGTGTTGTCTGCAAACTCTTAATGTGGAAGTAACAAACCAGTGCTTTTCCTTTGCGTATCCAGCCATTCTTAACTGTAGTTAACCTGAGCAGGACCTGGGACAAGGAGATAGATATTTTCATTTGTCCATCTGCAAGGTATTATCCCAGTCTGAAAAAGAGTCTTAAACTGAGTGTTCCAGTGTTCCATCCATTTGAGATGAGATTTTTCTTTCTCAGGTCTAGTCTAGAGCTGCTGCAAAACTAATTTTAGTTTTTGGTTTTGCAGGTTTTCATTTTGGTTTTGCTTGGGGGGGGTGTGTGTGTGTGTGTCTTTTTCATGAGGAAGTGTGGAATGCAAAGCTTACTCTATTTTCACTTGAGTGTCAGCTCCCTTTGTCTTTACACATGTAAAAGAAAACTCTAGAGCTACCTCTGTCTCTTGTACAGTTAATTAACCCCCCTGCTGTGGGCTTAGATATGTGCTCTTGCTGTTCAATGATGTGTGTGAATTGAGTGAAGAACATGCACTCCCATGCAGGCATATACAGAGAGAGAAAGCCTCCAAGAAATACAGAAAGATGATGGAGTAGCATATGGCTTCATAAACTGTCATGCTGAATGCTAGCTAAAGCTTGCAAAAAATTCAGGATTTCAGTTATAATGGGTAACTACAGAAAGGTGCCATTGGATAGAACTAGTCACTTTTAAGGTGTTACTTTAGGAATGAACAGTAATAGATGATAACATCAATAACCTGGAACTGTTCTTGAGTGCATCAAGCATTTGAAAACTCTTGGGTAACTATGTAGTCTCAGACAAGTAACCACTAAAGGACTGACTTGTGCTCTTAAAACAGATGCATGCAATCCTAAAACAAGTCTAGATGCAAACTCTGGGAAATCATTTAACATTTACAATAGCAAAGCTGCCTCTGAAGTTTAATGAAAGAGAAATAAAATTGTATATTTTACTGTAGAATTAACCCAGCTTGTTCTCGGGAGTTTTCACATTCCTATATGAACTTCTATACAAATGCACGTACCAAACTGTCACTGACTTTGTCAGGGTTTGACGGTCACCTTTGCTGCTGTGGCTAGGAGTCTGTATTAAGGATGGAAAATACCTTTTTTTACTTACCCTTTCAATCAGCCACTTCTGAATAACATTGTAGTCATTGCAGTGTGGTAGTTTACTAATGGCATCTTTCCATCATGTATCTGGAATGGTTGGCAAGTTTTAAAACTGGGAAAGACACACCACTTAATGTATACAACACAAAAGTGACTTGTGATAGGGCCTGAAATCCTATCAGCTAATTGTAGGTAGTTTTTTACCTAGGAGAAGACAGTAGCTGAGGTATAGCAATAGTGTCCCTATGCTCAGATCAGCTTGAATTGGGATGCCAGTCATTCTAGCAAACTGCAGTAATAATATGCAAGGTTCTTATCTCTCCTTCAGGATGTGGTGGTGTGGATATTAAAGCCTACCTTGCGTCCAGCTTCATGTGTGAGTTTTAGTTTCACTTCAAACTCCACCAAAAACTTTCTCTTTGGTCTCTGCTGTGTTGCTAGTGGGACTACCTGATCATTCATGCTGGGCAGCTGTGTCTGCTGATTGTATTGTTTCCTTGGGGTGCCTTTGGCTATATGGGCTGTCGTGCTGTAACAGGGTTTGTGATCGAGATGTGGGTTAACCCTTGAACTTAAAAATTAATTCTGAGTCCTATTACAGTCCTTGCCTGTACATCTTACAAGACATAATTTAGTCCCTGACTAGGCTGTTCACTGAAGATGTGGATTCAAATGTGAATTTTGCATAACTATGAGCTGGAAGATGCCAGTCTATAGTTAAGGATGCAAGCTAAATAGCTTAAGATCTCCAGGGGTTTTATGCAACTTATGTGCTTTGTTATCCCTTCTGCCAATGGGATTTTGCAGTTGATTGAGGATTCAAAAAAGTTTCAGTAAAAGATCCAGCCTCTTCTCACTTGTGCCCTATGATAGGACAAGGGGGAATGGATATAAGCTGGAGCACAGGAGGTTCCACCTTAACAGGAGGAGGAACTTCTTTACTGTAAGAGTCACAGAGCACTGGAACAGGCTCTCCAGAGAGGTTGTGGAGTCTCCTTCTCTGGAGATTTTCAAGACCCGCCTGGATGCGTTCCTGTGTGACCTGTACTAGATTATATGGTCCTGCTCTGGCAGGGGGGTTGGACTCGAAGATCTCAAAGGTCCCTTCCAACCCCTTGACATCCTGTGTTCCCCCAGATGCTGTGAAAGAGGACGTATGAGCACACTATGGCAGTGGAGAGAAAGCACATGGATGCTTAGTAATGTGGACAACCTTCAGAGCAGGGTTACTCATGTTTGAAAGTTTGATTTCCAGTGCTGCTGAAATGATGAAAATACAAAGGGAACTAGGGAGCTTTCTTTTTAACTAGAGTCCCCAAAAGGCTGGCTTAAAATTTAATTATGCTTATGATGCACTGATCTCTGTTGTTCACCCTAAAGCATCCCAGCTGCTCACAGGATGATTTTCAGTTGCTTGGGAGGAGTAAGGAACTGAGAGTGTACTCATTGAAGCAAGTTGCCAAGAGAACTACGGTTTTGGTCATCTTCATTGTGAAGTTTATCGAAAGGGGAAAAAAAAAGTTTACTGTCTGTATTTTTCCTCTTAATATTTCACCATATTCTGTCTTCACTGAACACTTTCACAGCACATTTTGTTCAGTGAGTAGGTAAAAAAAAAAATAAAATCATAGTCTGGAAGTTAGGAACTGCTCTGAATTCTAATTCCTATTTTCCTGTCATTCACAGGATGTACTTACTAAAGCCTTTTACAGCTCTGTGCCAGATCCCTGATCAATTAAACATGGCTCTGAGTGTTTCATCAGGTGATTAAGTAACTGAAGATAAATTAATTTCTGTTTACAAACCACCTAGGTTATGCAAAGAGCTATTTTAATAGTAAATATAAGCAATTTGATACTACAAACATGGACATGGTAGCACCCTACTGCCCATATAGACTGTAGCTATGTATAAACATCACCCCAGTACACCTTCTAATTTTTGAGAAGATTTCTTTTTTAGGATTGTGTTTTTAAATTCTTCCTGTATGTGGAAAAACTTTCAGATATACTCTAGTCTTCTAAAGGAAAAATATGTACAAGGCAATAAAAGCTTTTTCATTAGGCAGTGCTATTTGTGCAAGTGCTGTGGAGTGGCATTGGTTAAGTAGTGTATTTAAGGAAGGGAAGAAAGAGAGCTTCTGCAGGACCTGTGTTCCTCTCCCCATAAAAGCAGTTAAAAGCAATTCTAAGCTAATGGTAACTTTAAACATTGTAAGATGCAATATTTTAACAGTACATACTTTGCAAACAAACATGCCTTAGTATTAAACTGGGGTGTTATAAGCTCTTCTGCAGCAGGATGATGGGTTCAAAGAAGGGTGATCAAAGACTCGCAAACAGTTTTGCTTTCTGTTGAATTCACATGCGACATAATCTAGATAGAAAGAACATCTTGATGTAATTTTTGTGGGGGGGTGGGGTGTGTGTTTGAAGAGGCACAGCCTGCTTGGCAACAGAGGGACGTGGGGAATAGAATGGGGTGTTGTGGTAATTCTTGCTTTTCAGCATGCACGTTACATTTTCAGCAGCAATGCTTTCTAAGGTGGGTTGTCCAGCCTGCCTGCCTGAGAGTGGGCATCAGAGGGAAGAAGTCAGAATCATGTGGTCTTTAAGGAAGTTTCTCTTAGCCAGACATGTTTTAGTTGAGTATTGTTTAACGTTCCCATAGTACAGCCCAAGACTTCTAGCTAGACAGTGTAAACAGTTAGAAAATTTGATCTTTGAGGGCTCTGGTGAGGTTGCAGTGACAGATAGTGTGAAGTTCAGCGTCAGAAACTGTAATCATAGGTGACTGCTCTTACTCCTGAGACAGACTATTTAATGTGTAGGAGATATGAAGGAAAATGGTTCTGAGCCAGTGTAGATATATCCCCCGTGATTCAGCAGAGATGCGCTAGTTAACATCAGCTCAACATGTCAGACTTGGTTTTGGGATTGAGATACAGAAAGATACTTTTATTTCTAAATAGCAGGATAATCCAGGCTGCTGTTCCTGGTCTTTCTCTCCGTTATCTGAGCTTTACACTTGGGATTCCAGATCATAGTGTAGTATGCTTTTTCCTCATTTTTCATCTGAAACACTTAATTTTCTTGCCAGCCACTTGATAAATGTTTATCTTCTTTTTCTAACTATGTATTACAATTTCTATTAGTGCAAGTTCACTCCAACTTTCCTAGCTGGCTTCTCAGAATTCTTTACTTTGGTTACATACCCAACTCACCATTTAAGTCTGTCTGGTGGTAGGAAACATCTTCCTTTGTAACCAACTACCCACGTTCTATATGAAGTGCTTAGTTACTTTGTAAAGCATTCTCCTCTATTGAGATGCTGTATGCAAGAACAAAGCTTGACTAACTATGCTAGATGTAATACATTTCAATTCAGTCATAGTGTATTACCATGGCTAGCAAGGCAGCAGTCATCATTGCAGATTTTCCAGGCTTATCATAATATTTTTCTTCTAGTGCAATCTAACTCTAAATTGTGGGTCTTATTGTAAGGTCGTTGTACAGCTTTTCATCACGTGCTCTAGTGCCACTTGATTCCCAACAAGGGGCTCTGGCCAGTAACCCCAAATATGTAACAGAACAACTGGTATCACTGCTGGCGCGTGGTAGTAATGCAGCAGCTTCTGTTACCATCTGCCGTGGTTTGTGGTACGTATCTAAACTGCCCTGTTGTTATGAGGGAGGTAGCAGGGGACTGCTTCTCTTAAGAGGGAGGAAAGGCACTTTGAAACTACAAGCCTTTGACACAGTTATTTTCACAAGATTGTAATGTTTGGAGTTTTCTCCCCTCTGAGAACTCTGATTAGCCTCAACTTTGTGATATGAAGTAATGTGTTGAAGGCTAATGAAAACCCAGGTAGAGCAACAGATAAAATAATAGGGAACCAAGTACATTTTGACCCAACTACACTGCTGTGTCTATTCAGGGTACATAATGGGGAACTCAGATACCTGTATATCTGGAAAGCAGTTTATCTTTAATTGATAAGGTGAAGTACTTGAAGGAACAACAGAAGTTTGAAACCTCTAATGTGTCAAACTAAACTTAATGCACTGAGGGTATTCTTCTTTATCCATGCAAAAAATATTGCTGAAATGGTGGCAGAGAAAAAGGCTACAGTCACATCCTTAGGAAAAGAAAAATGTCTATTAATGAGTAGGTTCAACTTCCTTTCTTGGTTTAATATTAATAAAATCGGTAATTACCTTTAAAAAAAAAAAATCCTGAACAAAAATGGACCATGGCACATTTGATGTTCTGGCCTGGCTTTCTTGGTCATGATTTTCTTCAGTACTTTCTGCAAACAATTTTGGGACCTGAATTAAATGAGTAATTATTACTAACTCAGGAAAGCTTTGTTGTCACTGCAGTCTCTCAGAACACCCTATTCTTTGTGGAAAATTCACAGCTGTGTGTCTGGCCCAAAGGGTGGGGGTTTTATTTGCAATTCCTTAAAATAGATCAGTGTATCTTTTCAGACTGTACTGGGATTTTGATTGTTTGTTTGTTTTTGTTTGTTTTGTTTTTCATAAACTACACAACTGCTTGGGTTTTTTGTTTTTTGTTTTTTTTTAAATATGATGTACTGTTCTACATAAGCTGTAACATTTTAGCCCTTGAAATGGTTATTTTTTTTCCCAGCATATGTTTTAGGCTGAGCTTACTGCCTCTTGTCAGTTTACAGTGAGCTCTGAAATGACCTGCTAAGAAAATAGGTAGCTGTCTCTGAAGCAAAATACTTGGGAATAAGTTTCAACATTGTCTACCACTTATTATTATCTGTCTTATGGAAAATGGTAGTTTTAGGAGAATTAAACATTATATGAAATCAATTTCAAGAAGCAATGCGATTAGACTGATGTATTTTGTACATCCCCTTTGAGAAAGTACCTTACTGATAGCATTTATCTGGGTAAGGGTAGGGTCAAAGTGTGAATTTAGCAATGGTCTCCTTTGATACTCTGGTGTATACCTACAGTGACACTGAAATGACATCACTTTCTTCCTTATTGCTGGTTAATAGTTTTGCCAATGGTTTGGATACTGTCTCTGTATAAATAACATCTTCAGGAGACCTCAACAAGTAGAAAATCAAACTAATGTTCTACCAAGACTTCCCAAACCTCTGGCTGGCAATGTTTTAGTCTCTTATTCCAGCTTAACTAATTACTATCATTGCTTGAGATTCTTAGACAAAATAACTTTGCATTGACCCTATATGGAGGCAGAGGGTGAAGGGATAGGCAGCATGCCTGTTAGTGTCGATGCAGTAAACATAGTATTAGTATGATTTCATATTAATATAGTATTGATAGTATTACAAACTGAAATTTCTTTTAAGTTGTGCGTAGTAGAGTAAATTAAATCACAGCTTTCCTTCTTTCATAACGCACTAAACTAGTCACACCTACTGCATTATTAGGGAAGCTGTATAATGGTTACACTGTAAGAGAAACGTATTCCACTACTGTTTGTCTTCCTTTTTTTTTTTTTTTTTTAATATGCTCAGTGGGACATTGCACCTCACTTAGGCAAGAAAAGCAGCAGTGAACATGGCATTAATTAATCTCGGGTGCATTCATCATAAAATCAGTATGAATGTAGGTTCTGATATTTGAAAGGCTGTGAAACAAGTATGAAGGAATCTCAGTAGCAGTTCTGCTGGACTTTCTCGAATTTGTATTTTAATGCCAACTTTGTGCAATCATTTTAATACAGGTCCATCCCAAAATAGATACTTAGAATAGCCATTGTTACAGAAGTAATTTCACCTAGAGGAAGGAGCTTAAAATCTCTACAGTGCGGAGTTCGTAACACAGCAAATGCTGACTCTCCTACAAAATGCCAGGTAACTTTAGTATCTATAATAAACCAAATTTATTTAAGGACAATGAAAGGCAAATATTAACCTTGGCAAATGAGGTGTCAAGAAGACAGGACTTATCACAGAACTGAAATGGTAAAATGTTCCCTGTCTTTTCTGGTATTCCTGAAGGGAGAAGGAATTAATGACAAAGTTTTGAGCTTTTGTCAACTCAGTAATTTTCTACCTAAACAGAAGAAATTTAAATCCTTAGGTAAGTTTTTCCACACTAGTACAGTTTGTCCTTTCCACATAGATATTTCTAGCATGTAGTCTACTTAGATGTTGTCTCTCTTGGGCATTATCAATGGCTCTGAGAGATTTCTCCTTTGTTAATTGATATATAGGGACTTAGTACTTGATTTTAGGGACTGGAAAATCACACTTATGAGGAAAGGCTGAGAGACCTGGGACTGTTTAGCCTGGAGAAGAGAAGATTGAGAGAGCATCTTATTAATGTTTACAAATATTCGAAGGGGATGGTCTCTTTTCAGTGGTGCCCTGTGATAGGATGAGGGGCAGTGGTCACCAGCTGGGACACTGGAAGTTCCACCTCAATATTAGGAGAAGCTTCTTTACTGTGAGGAAGATGGAGCACTGGAACAGGCTGCCCAGAGAGGTTGTGGAGTCTCCTCCTCTAGACGAGTTTCCAAACCCACCTGGATCTGTTCCTGTGCGGCCTGCCCTGGGTGATCCTGCTCTGGCAGGGGGATTGGATTTGATGATCTTCAAAGGTCTCTTCTAACCCCTACCATTCTATGATTTATAATATTTAGGATAATGGGTAGTCTAATTGGCACTGAGAAAACTTTTTTGAATGGTTGTGAAATAGCACCACTAATTTTATGATGTAAAACTGTCAGAAAATATTAATATTTTCTCTTGTTATTGGCTTTCTCTCTTGAAATATAAGCCACACTTTCTTAACTTTATCTGCTAGTAAAAACATAATGCTGTCTGTTATACTAGAAATTCAAGGCATTAAAATCCCGTGTCAAACAACTTCATAGAGAAAAGGCCTTTGTTTGTAACAAAATGTCAATGAATATTTGCTTTCATTTGCAATCAGTTCAGGTGCCTGTATAATTCTGATGGAGTTCCATTTATTCAAAAGGAAGGGCTTTTTCACAGTTTATGGCAAGGACTTTATGGATAATTAATTGTAATGGATATCCTAAAGCTGAAAGCACTTTATTTGTGCTGTCATGTGCATTTGGGATAGTATTGAAACAGGTTTTCTTTTTATACATTATGTAGGGAATTAGATGATGGCTCACTTGCATGTAAATGAGATCAGCTACTGCATTCACTGTAGCAAGAGATTTCCCACCATAAAACCACTACTATTTAATTGTGCAGATGGACTATGAAAATGCTTAATCCAAACACTTAATGACATAATTGTTGAAATGAAGCATGCAGCCAACAGCAAAACCAGGTTTGTAAATTGGAGTTTAGACTAGCATTTTCTAAACAAAAGCTCTGAGCTGCATCAGCGAGACACAACCCTTTCTGTAAGGGTTGTATTTCTAAAGTAGACAACGTAGTATCTGTTAAAATTGGTAGAGGATGTTACATTATTTCATCACTGACACAGTTTATCTTTCTGCTCCACTGGCACTTGCAGTACTGAACTGCTTGCTTTTCTTCCCTCCTCTGTTGTAACCATGGCATGTTTACATGCTTTTCTGAAGATAACCTTTAGCCAGAAGCAAGTAAGACCCCTTAACTTATTTACTTCAGATTAACAATTAAAACTGAAATGAAGATTTTCTTAGAATCTAAACCCTTTTCTCTGTGAACTGAGTACAAAGTACTAAGAAGTTCAGAATTGGTTTCATGGTTTCAAAAATACAGCACCAAAAGCTCTTCTTGTTCCTTACTGCAAGGTGCAAAAGGAAACTAGTGCTGCCACACTGATTTCTGAGCTGGCTGCTGATGTCATACTGTTTTATTCTTTTTTTCAGAGAGACTAAATATGCTGCCAACTGCTCTGTCATTCTATTTGTATTTACAAGGGGTCAGGATTTATAATGATTTTTACCTTTTTTTTTTTCAGTAAAATTTGTGTGGTTCTGGTGCAGCAAGAAGTTTTTCCACAAATGTTCTAGAATAAAAGGGTTCACTTCAAAAACAGTGCAGTGTCGGGGTTAGCAATCCATGAATGTCCCATGCAAGCACAAGTTACCAAAGTGAATTTTGGTCTCCCATAGAAAAAAATGCTGGCTGCAAAAATGTTCTTTGATATAGATAATGGCAGCCAAATTTGCAAGGTTAAGTGTAGGCTATTTGAGAAAAGTATAATCATCTGAAATAGGTAAAAAGTAAGTAAAATAGTCTAAAGTTACAGATTCAATTTATCATAATAACTGGAACCATCAACAAATTCATTGAATTGCTCATATTCTCGGAAGTTTTTATTTTCGTAAAAAACCTACCTCTAGAGTTGTAAAGTCCACAGGGTGTTTTGGGGATGTTGATTCTTTAGAAATGTAGGTAGATCCACTGCAAAGCCCCATGTAACCTGGGGTCAATCAGAAGTGGAAAGCAGCCAGCCTGGACACTGAGGGTGAAGGTGAGTGAGCAAATTCCAGTTAGTTTGGTTTTTGGTTTTTGGAAAGCGAGCCAGAAGGCATGTTGTTTTCCTTAAATTGCTGTGGCAACAGCTGCATGAAAATGTGCCCTCAAAGCCAGAATGCAGCTGCAGACCTCTGCCTCTTTGATGAAAGGCAGATTACTGTGTCTGAAGAGTGACAGAACCCCAACTTCTACGATTCCTGGTTGTTTCAGAGGCTTTGACAGTGTTCATCACCCAGCTCCAGAGGAGATTTTTGGCAGGCAATTCAAATGGTGACTTTGATGTACCAGCCTTTGCAGAGAAGTCACGCTATACAAGATCCCAAAGACCTGCTGCTAGGCAACAAAAATGACAAGCCAGGTCAGTGGAGAGACTGTAACTGGTATTGACCTAGGAATGGGAATTCAGCATCGGAGACGAGCAGTGACACTGCTCGCAGGAGGAGAACAGATGGGAGAGTAAAATTCTTTAGTGATCTCCTTAAATTAATTTACCAGACCACTAAACTCCTTTCCAGATACAGTCTACTATGATAGTTTTCTTGATACCTGTTAAAGAGTTAACACACTGGATGGAACGTAGGACATCTTACCCTCTGCCATCACTGTAACAGACCTCCAGCAGACTTTGTGAGGAACAGCTCTTTGGCCAACCCTGCCTGTGGACTGCACGGGGAACCCTGGTGGCAGTGCGCTGGCTTATGAGTTTCAGTGTGTGTCTTTATTGTTCGGGACGGGACTGCAGGGAGTCATGGTTTCAGGAGGAATTAAGACATTGGAGTTACAGTAATGCACACGTCATAAATAATACTGGCCTGTGAAATAGATACATCTGTGTATTTAGGATCATGTAATTTGAGAAAATTATTACAATCTATGATCAGTCCTCTTTCTTTGCTTATCTGCTGTGAGCAAAAGGTAACTTCTGCATGGACACTTAAGTATTTTGATGTTCTAGTGCTGTTCATGATAACATATACCTTAAAAGTTCCTGTTAAAATATTCAGTTTGGCACTAAAATAATTCATTTTGTTTGAATGTAGCCATGAAGTAAAATGTAAAATTGCAGAAGCTGTAATAGATTCTTTAAAATGAAGAGGTGTTTCAGTGACTAAACCAAGAACCTTAATGGCAATATTTCACAAGTACTCTACATTACCTCAAGGAGAATGTGAATATAATATTGGAGTAATTTAAATTAGAGTCAGCTTTCAGGTTATTAACTATTAAATGTACTCATCTGCAGCATCTGTACTATCTGTACATGTGATCTCGGTTCCAAATATTTGGTGCAGGGAATAAAAGTATATGATTTAGCAAGTGTCTGGTTTATTAAGGCAAAGTTTTGTAGCATTTATAGCAGCAGCCTAGTGATAGTTGAGTGAATGTTTAATGGAAAGACTAATGAGAGATTAAGCTCTTAAAAGAGAGTTTTTTCCCTTGTTACTGCTAGAATGGACAAACAAGCTAAACAACTATTTGGACATAAAACAAGTTTGATGAATTTGCGAGTAGACCAAATAACATGCAGGTAGCTTCAGTTACGGGCTAATTATTGTTCATTACTAGTTTTAACAGCTGTTTTCTTGAACCACAGAGAAAGGGGCGGGGGGGGGAAGCTAGGTTTTTATTTAGACAGGAGTCTGATGTACATGTAGCTCTTTGAAAACTGTAATGAATCCACAGATTTTTGTGGCAGACAGACCAGGACGTTTTAAGGTAAAAATTAGTTTGCGAGAAGAATCTCAATTTTTTGCATATGGTTGGAGGGATACCTTTATATCAGGTAAATGGAACAACTGTAAGTAGTGAGGCTCAAGGCTTCTGCACTCGGGGCCGTGTTATTAATAGAGATTGTTCTAGGAATACCTTTATTGTCTCACTGATGACATCCTTTGACACTCACAAGCCTGTGACCTCTCTGTAATAATGAAAATTACTTACAGGTGAAACTAACATAATTAACACGGTTTTTAATATTTTTTTGTTGTTGTTGTATGTCAGAACAGCTTCTCAGCTGGAAGGAGGCTGGTGAACTGAGCACTGTGTGACTAATGAGGTGTCTGGATCATCTGCAGTCTGACTACCTGCATCTCCACTGAAAATACTCTGGAAACCTTAATGAACCTTCGGACCACAGACCTAGAAAAGGTTATCCTGTCATTTCTACTGCGTTGGCCACTGGTTTATTTTTTTACATTACCTCTCTTTTGTGCTTGGATAGTCCTGATCTGCCACAGCCTATTCAGCTGCATTCTGTCTTAATTTTTCCTTAATGTAAACTCAAGTCAAGCAGCTAGCTCTTAAAGATGATGCTGCACCAAGTTTTCCTTTTTTCTGCTATCAGTAGGGCAGTGCAGTGGTGAGAAGCCTTGGGAACATCAGCAGACAACAATTTATTTGCTGGATGGAGGA
>JAAGNO010006565.1:10616-59727 GCA_033439905.1 Ceryle rudis | reverse complement strand
AAATAAAACTAATAAATAAAAAATTCTGTTTCCTTAGTTCTGTAAATTTCATCAAAACACTCAGGTTAGCCATATATTTCCTTTCACTATTTCCCATTTTATGAAAATCTCCCAGTTAGAACAGCAGTTATACTGGAAGTGTGAAGAAAAGCACTCACCTAAATAAACAAATCAGTTTCCCCCCACATGAGCTTCGTGTATATATGCTCCATATAAACTATTCTAAAGCCTAAGGCTTACACAAACTTGCTCACTGCAGAAGTCTCCAAGATTTAGCAAAGAGAGAAAAGGATAGAGGATTCCTTAGCTGCCAGCAGCACCCATGCAGTGACAGGACAACAGGGCAGGGCCTGAAGCTGCGTCAGGGGAGGTTTAGGTTGGATATCAGGAAGCACTTCCTCACGGAAAGGGTGATTAGACACTGGAATGGCCTGCCCAGGGAGGTGGTGGAGTCGCCATCCCTGGAGGTGTTTAAGGAAAGATGTGGCACTTAGTGACATGCTCTAGCTGATGTCATGGTGTTAGGTCATAGGCTGGACTTGATGATCTTGGAGGTCTTTTCCAGCCTCAGTGATTCTGTGATAAGAACAGAAATACAGATCCTACACTATGAGAACAATTTCTTGTATTTCCAATTCCCAAAGGATTTAGCAATTCAGTCATTTCCACTACAGGTAATTTACAGATCATTTTGTAAAGGCCCTAACATCAGGCATCTTAAGCCAACAACATGGAAGGTGTTTCAGGCTTATAGAGAATCAGTTTTTTCACATCTGTCAAGATCACATACTTTTTGTAACTGGTACAAATTCCTAGTCAATTACAGGAAAGGACACTGAGAGTTCTGGGGAAAGAAGAGTCAGAGTAAGTTCAGTCACAAGCTCAGCTAATACAAGGAAAAAGTAGAGGGAACACCAGCAAAGGGACCAGAGCATCAGTTGGTTTTCAGCCCCAACTCATAACCAAACAACAGTATTCATCACCCTATGCAGCTACAGATCTTCATATACTGAGGCACAAAAAAAAATAACATGAGAAGGTTAAGCCCTTCCTGGGCTAAAAACTGTGGGCAATCAAAAAGCTGACTCCTTGCATCAAAGTGTTCCAGGATTAAAACAAAACAAAACAAAAACAAAATGAAAAAAAAAAAACCAAACCACCCAACAACAACAAAAACCAAACCGGAATAAAAAAGCCTCCACCCACATGCTTGAAGTAAGCTGACATTATAAAAGAGAGGAACAGATGAACAGTATTTAGATCTTCTGCAAGGAGGTTTACAGCCAAGCTGTTGGGGAAATCAGATCACAGACAATCAATATATTCAAGTATCTGTTAATTTTCAATGCTGCTTAATAACTGGGGCTTGCAGGCAACTTGAAGCTTGCATCTTTCAGCATGGCACAGCCTCCAGAGAGCCAAGGGGCTGTTGAAAAAAGACAAGTAGGCTCACAAGTGCTTGAGGAGTTACTCTAGGCACTAGTCTGTCTGAGCCTGTTCAGGTAAATCTCACTCACTTCATTGTCTGTTCACTCCTCTTTACAAAGTCCCTTTCTGTTTGTTTTCACATCTAACCTCTGTGTGATGACCGCATTTCACTCAGAGCTTCTCCTGATCCCAACTGCTGTCCCTTCTCACATCCCATTGTCTTTCCCCTTGTCTTTCTACACCTCCCGCCCACCCCCCAGTTCTCCAGGTGAAGGTACCAGGTCATTTTGTCCCACCAGTTCAGTAGGTCAACAGTCTTCCCCTTAGTTCTTGTGAATCAGGAAAACCTCTGCTCAAAACTACTAAACTCAGTACTAAACAGCAGTGGAGGGCAAGGTTTCCAAGTACAAGTGAGAAAAGTCTGCCAAGTGAGGCCTTGTTCTAGTTTTATCCAAGGATCAGGGGAAAAAAAAAAAAAAGAAAAAAAAAGAAAGAAAAATTAGATCTATGTTTAAACACAGGGATCTGGCAAGAAAGTGACAGCCATAAGAAATTCTCCCCCAGATAACCAGAAAAAAAAAAATCAGAGGGAAAAAGAAGCCCAAAATAAAGATAAGCAGACACATATTTGGGGAAAAGAAACCAACCAACCAACCAAAAAAACCACCATAGTAATCAGCACAGCCCAAGCAACACATTAAGATCAAAGAGATGCCATTTCTACAACTAGATAGGAAAGCCTTTTTGATCAATTCAAGCTGCTTTGGACTGTTGCTTGCATGCTGAAAGAAGGAACACAACGCTCAGCTGAACAGTCAGCTCGCAGCTTTAGGTCCATTTTAGCTTTTGCTATTTAGCACTAACAGTAGGCATGAACCTATTTGGAAGAAACTATCATTTTCAAAGTTACATTTATTCCTGTTTACTTAATACAGCTTGGCTTAGCATTATCAAACCATAAATGCAGGGCTAGTTCTCATTCTGAGAAAGCATGCACTGAACAAGTGATGGCTCAGGATCTTGTGAAACATAAAATCCATCCTTCAAATCCTCTCTTAGCAGTGGACCTGGCAATGCATTCCCCTCTGAATTAACTTTTGTTGAAACATTACACTTTCAGTTTCAACGGTATGTTTTGTGTCCATCCCACTGACCACTCTTTGCCTTACATAAATACCCCTTCATAACCTCCCCATTTTAAGAAAAGAAGATTTGTCAGCATCAAATCAGAATTAAACAAGAAAATCTAAGCGATGCTGACTGAAAAGCAGTGCCTGTTAAATTGCGTGCTAGAGAAGTTGCAGAATAATCCTTGCTTAAGAGCACATACCTGCAAGGACCACATTCCACTTGCTATGAAAAAGGACGACAAAACAATACAAAACAAAAAGTCCAAAAACTTCTGCATTCCCGATACAACCAAAACACGCAATTTTAGCAAAACGAGTGCAAAAGTATTAAGGCAGACAAGAAAAACAAACAACTTAAAGATAGAAATTTAAGGAATGAAGCATCTCCATCACATTTGGTTGCGAGCTTTCTGATATATTTAGCTGTGTTCTTAGAAACTCCTAGAACCGAGCAGCATAGAACAAAAATAGCTAAGATGATCTTGACTTTTTTTTCCCCTGCAGTTTTCTCTTTTCCCCCTGCCAAAGCACTTAGGAAAAGGCCAGTCAGTATGTTCCCAGACTTATTGACAAAGTCAGTATCTTAGCTAACCTATGATATTACACATTAATAAATTATACAAGTAATATTTATCCCTCAAATGAAACTGCTGGACTACTTACCGCTACAGCGACAAACTAATGCGCTGTAGTAGTCAACAGCAGAAACATGTAGGCTGCTCGCATGGTTTGGACATGCTGACAGCTTTTATATCCTAGAGTTAAGAGGGATAAGCATAGCTTTCTGGTATATGCAAGTGCTGCGTTTACAGATTTATTATTTTCATGGAAGGTCTTAAATTAAACAGCAGTGTCACAAAATTTCATTATAATGTCTGTTTCCTAACACTCGATTTCAGACTGCACAAATAATGCTTTACGTTAGTTAACTGCTTCAAACCTATCCAGGTAGCACTTAGTAACGTGCAGAAATGAACACAAGAAGTTTTACTTCTAATATTGACCATCCAGAATTGTATTTTCATAGACACAGCAAACTTTGATACTCTTTGCAGCCCTGTACAGTCGTATCAATCAGAAAACCGAGGACATACAGCAACTATCATTTGTAGCAGATCTACTTCTGAGGACGTGCAATAGTGAACCACATACCACTGTAAAAGTGATCTTTAAAATCATCTGAAACATACAGTACTGATGCAGCTCTAATTTCCAGATTACCTCCTGCCTCAAGACTACAGTTGCCATAGCCACAGAAGTTAACTCTACAGCAGACAGCTACGACCTTACTCGTGCACCATACACTTTCATTCACGTTTGCAAATTCAAAAAATTCAATACGTCCCTACTTAAAAGGCCAGTTCTGACATCTGGATGAATTCACCATTAGCCTAGTTACTTAGCACTGATGACATGATCACATACTAAGGATTTAAACAAATTCAACCCTTATTCCTGAGCAGATTTATTTAGTTTATGCACTTTTTGCTTAGCTTACTAGAATCTTTAGAGAGTTTAGCCCCTTCCTCCCTTAACGAGTATAGGAGAGTCGAGAGAGTTCTGTAATATCTTCTAGCAAAAATAGTTTTATTTCTCCTAGATGGCAAATATAATTTCTCCTACTACTGTCTCAAAGGAGATCCAAGGGGCTGACTGTTCCATCTCATTTCTGTAACAGCTGCACCATATGGTGCTGTGCAGAACCATAGAAGTTTAATAATTCCATTTCTGAAGGTTTCCTCACACTCTTCTGCAGCCACTTTCTCTTTGATAGCCCATTTTTTTTTTCTTAAGTTTAAGAGGAGTAGGGCCGGTGATAATTGTTATTGCATGCATTGTACATTAAAGATGTCAGACAGGCTATCTTTTTTCAACTGAATATATTTCATATAGGGGTGGTTATAATTATGAAAAGGAAGGGCAAAACACTTGTTAATTAAACTATGTTTTGAATATCAAAAGCTATTACACTGGGCTGTATGCTTACGGCATCAGATGAACATACAGACAGACAGAAGCACCCCTAACCTGTTACATGGTGTCTCGTTAACTCTCACTGCAGCACAAACCTGCAGGCTCTTCCTAGGCATGTCTGAAAGGAAATGTATTACAGAGCAACTCCGTGTGACACCAGTGCTCCAGGTATAACTGGAAAGGAAACTGAACAGCAAATGCCTACTTTCCCATGAGCTCAAGAAATACGATTTGGGAACACCGAGAGCTACATGACAAGGAGCCTTGGTGTAACGAGTCCACAACTATAACAGAACACCCTGCATAGCTAGATTATAAATTACCCCCATCCAGCCACAATGAAGTCACATGCACACAATCTTTATAATTCTTAATTCCCTTATTCCCCACACACCCTCTTCCTTCCTCCTGTTCAACAGCGACTGGAAATGGAGCAGCTTTTGCGAGCTGCCTGAACATTACGACTGACTCACGACTCCATAGTTAAGGAGAAACCGGCAGCGAGATTTCCACCTCAGGAAAAACAGGAGCACCTGGAGTCTCTACCGCGATTCCTTCGGATCCCCCGACCCTTCTGTCCAGCGGGCCAGGGCGGCCAGAGGGGCAGCCAGGGACCCTGGCAGGGCACTAGCCGAGCAAGGGGGACCCGGCCCTTCCTCCGCCCTTGGCCGAGTTACTCGTTAAGCGGCCACGCAGGCTGCCGTGGCCCCACGGCTTGTACTTCGGGGAGAGGTCCCGGACCCGCAGCCAGTTTCCCCCGCCCGGCGGCGGCGAGGCGGCTTGCCCGCCGAAACCCCCGGAGCTGTCAGAGCAGTGACAGCCGCGGAGAACTTTGCTTGGGGCGCGGCGCGGGGCCCGGCGGCGGCAGGCTGGCCCGCCCCCACCCCCGAGGGGCTCGCCGGACCGCACGCTCCCCCCGCCGCTGGGACAAAGGGGGAGAGCTGCGGGCGGGGAAACCCCGCGCTCCGGGCTGCTGGCTTCCCCCCCCCCCCCCCCGGGCACGGACCCGCGGGGGGGCGGGGCCGGGCCGGAGCGGGGCGAAGATGAGCACGAAGCAGGTGACCTGCAGGTGAGCGCTGCGGCCCAGCCCGGGACCCGCTACCGTCGCCAGATTCCTTCGGGGTAGCCTCTCCGCCCCGGCCCCGCTGAGCTGTTTGGGGCCTGCCCGTGGCGAGGGCAAGGCCGCGGTGCCCGCCCCCGCCCGGGCCTCCGTGCCCGCCGTGGCGCCGGACGGACCAGGCGGCTCCCGGCCCCGGCCCGGTGTGTTGTCGATCTGGCGCGGCCCCGTCTCTCTGCACATGCCGCGGGAGCGCGCTTTTCTCCTCCCGGGGAAGCCCGGGCTCGGCAGTGCCCGCCGCGAAGTCGGTAATGGGCCGTGTGCGTCTCCTGGGAGGCAGCGGCGGCAGCTGTTGTCCGATGCCTGCTGGTGTCGGGGGCGGGGAGCGGTCCCCGGGCGCAGGGAGCTGCTGCCGGGTTTGGACGGAAACGCTTCTCAGGGTTCCCCCTGGGAGGCAAACCCGTTCTCGTGCTCCCAGTCTCCGAGCAGACAGCTCTGACCAGAACCGCTTCTCCCCCAGGTACTATATGCAAGGAGTGTGTCGGGAGGGCAGTAAGTGTCTGTTCTCCCATGACTTATCTACGAGCAAGTCCTCCACCATCTGCAAGTACTACCAGAAGGGACAGTGCGCCTATGGAGCGCGGTGCAGGTAACGGCCTGGCTCTCTTCACAGTAGTGAGCTCAGGAGAACTGGGCATAGCAACCACATGCAGTCAGCTTTAAACGAACCCCAGGGAGTCAAAGATCAAGTTAAGATGGGAGTGAAATAATATTAAATATGAGCTTTTTCTCCCAGTACAAAAAGCAGCTTATGGATCCAGTGGTACACTTTTACTCTGTGTTGTCTTCAGCAATTACTCTACTCTGTAGAAATTAAGCTTTAGGTTTCACATACTTTTTAAATCCAGTTTTTACTATAATAAAAGCAAAATCCAGAGCCTGTAACTTCGCATGGAAGAGCGTTTGCTGCCACAGTTTCCTTTCTGTGTTACCATGGTGGCTGGCAGCACTTTGCTCAGGGCTCTCGATGCAGCTTGTGGGCTCCCTCCTGCAGATTCTAATGCACAATTTCAAGGAGTTTCAGCTCATCTCAAAGCAAAGTGTCTCCTTGCACTCCCTTGAGTTTAGTGGGAAAGCTGAATAGTACCACACCTCTTAGTGAAGACTTGTGGTTAAATACTCTCTAGTAAATACTGTGAGCTAGCTAATGTTGTCACGTTCCATCAGGGATGTTTTAGCATGTAGGTGTGTCCATGGCTTTACTGGACCAACCTCTTTCCTGCACTCATGGCGCTGGCTCTGCTGCTGGAGTGTATTTCCACAGCCTTAGCAGGTGCTTCATGTCCTTTCCTGTCCCCTGGGCAAATCCTGCATCTTCTCCTGTGGTGTGGGAGCACTAAGTCTGAAGTGCTGCTGCTTGCAGGGGGGAGCCAAGATTGGGAAATGGCCCTCCCTCCTGCATGACATTTTGATGTAAAATGCCAGCAAACCTGTTTTGTATGAGGAGATGACAAAGATCTAATTGAATATGCACATGGGTAGGGTTCTTTCAGCTGTGCTCGGCTCTGGAGGAGAAACCAGAGGTGTGCTTTCAAAGGTGTCCAGGTTTTCAGTTCAGCTGTGAAAGAGACTCAGCAGCTCAATCCTCTAAAAACAAAATAAAAGTGGCTGCTCGTCACTACGCCAAGACTAACACTCGCTCTGCCTTTTTCCTCTGGCAGGTATGATCACATCAGACTCCCCGCACCGGGGGGTGCCACAGCCCCAGCGCCATCGCCTCTCTCTTCAGCAGCGCTGCACAGCCCTCGCCACCCCCCTGAGCAGAGTGCCCCCATAACCAGGAGCAAGCTGCATGAGCCTGGCAAGCGGGAGAAGAAAACACTGGTGCTCAGGGACAGAAGTGAGTGGGAGCAGTGCTGTTCTTGTCCTCCCTGGTCTTTGAGAGGCCTTAGGTGTTTTTTCTCCTTTTTATTACTGGAGTTTTCCAGAATTTCTACACAGGGAGGCCTCCTCCCTTGTAATGACCTTGTCTGGATGATGGGCTTTTAGCCTGCAGTCCTTGAAGGAAGGTTTTTGTTTGGGGAGATATTTTTGGTGTGTTTTTCTTGTGATTTTCTTTTGTTTTGATTTAGGTTTTTTTCAGTTACGGTATCTGTACCTCTCAGATCTTCTGAGGGCATTTAGACTGGTGAGAAATGCAGCTGCTTTGTGCCAGACTCCTGAGCAGGTGCTCTGCAGAGGACTGTGCCAGCCCTGGGGAACACAAGCAGGGGGATGTCCACCCGTGCCCAATGGTCAGGGCAGAGGAGCTGAGGCCAAGCCACCTATTCTCACTGTCACGCTGAATGGGCCACTTGCCCTAATGGGACATCAGAGGATTTTTTAGCTTATTTGTAAACAGAAAACAGATGAAGAAATCTTGAAATCAGATTTTTCAGATTGTGAAAATTCTCGTGATTTGTGAGCAAAAGGGGCTTAGAGATGAGATTTCATTGAGAAGCAAACATATTTTATTTTTTTAAACCAACCTGATAATCATTGGAGATAAATCCACGGAGCTTCCTGTGTAGGTTTTGTGCAGGGTCTTGTATGGTTCACATTATGTTTCTGTTTCCCAAGATCTGCGTGGCCCAAATGATGACAAGCAGAAGCCCAGCACACCGGCTGATATGCTGTGTCCCAGTGACCCCAACGATAACCTGGAAGTGAAGCCCCATTCCTATCTGGAAGCTATTTGCAGCGGGCTGGAAGAGCCGGTGGCTGGGAGCGCCTGTGCCGAAGGGGAGCAGCTGTGTCCATACGCTGCGGCAGGAGCGTGTCACTTTGGAGAGCGCTGCCTCTACCTCCACGGAGATGTCTGCGAGATCTGTGGGTTGCAAGTACTTCACCCTTTCAACCAGGAGCAAAGAAAGGCTCATGAGATGGTAATAACATTCACACAAAATCAGCAGGAGAGTCGCTTTGCTCGGTGCCAGATTTAGTTTGTGTGCTCTAAAATCCAAAGACGTGTTTTGCAGAAGAGCCTAAAATCTCCAAAGAGATTTTAGTTTATTGCTTATGTAGCTATAAAATGATTCTAAGAATGCTCTGGTCAAGCATTTGGGGCTTAATTGGTAATCACAACGCAGATTTTCATTTACAGCAGCTTCTAGAGGGGTCTAGAGCACAAGCCTTGTGAGGAGAGGCTGAGGGAACTGGGATAAAATGGGCTGAAGAGGCTGCTCTTTTCGCTGCCTGGCTACCAGATTTAGGGCAGGGCTGGTCAGGAACAGGATTTCTTAAGGCTGAGGAGGAGAAAGGCCAGCAGTGGTAGTGGTTACTGAGTTATAAGTCTCTCCAGAGTCTGGTGTAGAATTCAAGGGGTTAAAAAATCTCAGATTTTGTGCAGTCAGCGTAGACATGTAAAACACAGGAGTTCTTACTACTCCCGGGAGCTTGTTGATCCCCCTGGCAGGGTGTCCTCTGTCACCGCTGCTGGCAGCAGGTCAGCTCTGGAAGCTGATGAGTGTGTTGAATGAGATGTCCAAATGCTGCTCCTAGCATGGAATTATTTGGTGTCCTTTTATTATTATGATGATGTGAAGCCTTAAATTTGTTTTACTTGTCTAGTCCTCTGACCTTTGGAAAGTAAGAGGTAAAACTGTGCAGGTATAACCACCAGCTCACCTTGTAGTATTGCAGGGTTGTCAGCAAGTTAGTGACTGTCGCTGCCGGGCCACGGCGAGGTGAAAAGTGCTGGAGGAAAGCCTGTGAGAAAGGGCTGATTCCTTAGCTAGAGTGAAGCTTAGTATCCATCCGGTGGAGGAGTTAACAATAAGCAGAGAACCAGCCCGAGTGTGGTACCTCTGCTGGACCCTGGTTTTTAGGGTGTTGAAGCATAGCCTTGTGCAATACCTGTTCCACGACAGAGATACAGGAAGGTGTAAATGAAGAGTGTTTGGGCAGCCTCACTTCCGGTGCTCCTGGAGCTGCAGAGGACACTGAAGGGCTGAAATACGTAATTGAATTTAACATTCTTAAAATAAAACTATGACGATGAAGGGCAGGAATGATGCTCTTCATCAGATTACTGCACTAGGTCCCTTCTGCAGGCGCTTTTGTTTTACAAGGAGCAGGTTGGTTCACAGACCGCAGTAACCAGTGCCATCTCTCCTGTGACAGATGTGCATGGCAACATTTGAGCACGACATGGAGAAGGCCTTTGCCTTTCAGGCAAGCCAGGACAAAGTGTGCAGCATCTGCATGGAAGTGGTGTACGAGAAACCGTCAGCCTCTGAGAGGAGGTTTGGGATCCTCTCCAACTGCAATCACACATACTGCTTGTCCTGCATCCGGCAGTGGAGATGCGCCAAGCAGTTTGAGAATCCCATCATAAAGTAAGTGGACGTTAAGCAGAGCCTCTTCTTGGTGGCCTGTGTCAGTGGGATGGGCTCTCTGCTCTGCTTTGACTCAATATGGGAATAAACTGGTGATACAGGATCCTGTAGCCATAAATACTGACATTAATAACATCTGAGCTCAGAAAATCCTGCTCTGAGAGCTGGCAAACTCCAGAATGTTGGAGTGTGGCTACGAGAACCACCTTCAAGACCAGCAAGACCCATCAGGTCTCCTTTGGTAACTGTTTATTTCTGTGCTGTGGTCCCCTGGGGAAAGACCTTGGCCCTGTGGAGCTTTTGCCCTCTCTCATGGCATTGGTGCTGGGGCAGAGTGCACAGATGTGGACTGGAACAGTTAAGACCATGTTAATGCCCTCCACAGTACCCGCTGTGCAAAACCAGTAACTCCTTTTCTCTAGGTATGTGCTTAATTACAGGATTTTACTCTAAATTACAGCTTACTCAAGCTAAACGTCCCACCACACATTTACCTGTACCTAAATCCCTTCATCTTCTAGCTCTAGCAAACATGTATTCCCAACATGGCTCTCCTCAGGTGAGAGAATTTAAAACATCCAATGGGGCAGTTTCCTTTTTTGAGCATTTCTTTGAAAATTCCTTCGACAAGCTGAGGAAAAGGTAGAAAATATTCTCAGTTTTCTGCCAAGATAGACTTTTCTGCATGACTGCCATTATAAATTCAACTGACGTGACCGTTAGCTCATTAGGACGTAACGGGTATTGGAGCTGAGCTTCTGTGGGACAGATACTGAGATATTCCACCTGCAGCAGAGAATGGGAGAGGTGTGATTTTTCTGAACCAGCACCATGGAATCTCATTCTGAGTATGGAATAGATACTAATACAGGTTCTGCAAACATTTTTTATACTTCTCCATAGGGAGAAGTGTAATACCAGGTTTTGCAGTGAGTCTAAAGGAGGGGCTTGGCTTAGTTCTAAAAGCACTGCCCGCTGCGAGAGGCAAGTGGGGGAATAAATCCCTCCTTGGGCTTGTTGCGCTACCTCAAGTTGCACGTTTGATTCCTGGTCTTCCTATCCTGCTGCTCCCATGAGACAGAGTGTCTGCCTTTCCCTCAGGAGACTGCTGCTCCTGGCACAGTGAGAAGATGCACTCTCAGAAAGTAAGAGCTTTGCTGTTTTGTCTTGATCTGTGAAGGTCTTGCCCGGAGTGCCGTGTGATATCCGAGTTTGTCATTCCCAGCGCGTACTGGGTAGAAGATCAGGAGAAGAAAAATGAGCTGATCGAAGCATTTAAGCAGGGAGTGGGGTGAGTTCCATCAGCCACGGACACTGTTTATATAGATACACTGTAACTTAGTCCAGTGAAGTGCCTGTGCTTTTAACCTTTGTAATCGCAAACCATTCTATGGAGGCCTCTTAATCTCTGTCAACATTTTACTTAACTTTCTGACTGCCACAGAAGGGTCTGCTGCATAATTATACAAATTATTCAAACTCACCGTGCTGTGAAATGTTGAAGCTATTTCAGTACATTTGCCAAAATTGGCTTTGAGTGTTTTCTGTTGGTCACAGAAGGGTTTGGGTTGGAAGGGAACCTCAAAGATCATCACATTACAACCCCCCTGCCCTGGGCAGGGACATTTTCCACTAGACCAGGTTGCTCAAAGCCCCATCCAACCTGGTCTTGAACACATCCAGTGATGGAGCATCCACAGCTTCCCTGGACAACCTGTGCCAGTGTCTCACCACCCTCAGAGTGAAGAACTTCCTGTTTTCTAATCTAAATCTCCCCTCTTGTAGTGTGAAGCCATCACCACTCATTCTATCACTACAGCCCTTGGAAAAGCTCCCTCCCCAGCCTTCTTGTAGGCCCCCTTCAGATACTGGCAGGCTGCAGTGTCTGTCCAGGACCTTCTCTTCTCCTGTCTGAACAACCCCAACAATCCCCAGGGCATCATTGCCTGAAAGGTTGTCAGCTACTGAGAAAAACCAAACAGGGGAGGAAAGAGTTACAGTCTCTTGAAACACAGGATAAAAATTCATAGGGCTTTTGTAATATCTCCTGGAAATGGCAAATAGTACACGGCTGCATTCCTTTTGTTGTTGAATAACTGTTCGCCTGGTGCTTGGGCTGCTGCCAGGTGGTCCTACAGCAGCTTTGCAAAGCTGAGCTTGCCTAGAACACACAAAGCTTTGCAACACAGCACTGTTTCTCAGCTCTTTGCCCGCCCTTTTTTAAGTTAACAAGCCAAGCTGTGCTTGACCCGAGCAAGCGCTGGCTGAAGGTTGTGCAGCTTTATTCTGTGATGTGCACCAACTTTTACACGTGCCCTCAGGAATACAGAAAAACCAGGCCTTGCCGAGAGCTGTGCGCAGCTGTTGCTATGAGCTCTTCAGCTGCTTGGGTTGCTGCAGGCTCCAGAGTCCTGTTCTGCTGCAGCAGCAGGAATGTTAACAGCAGAGCTCTGTTCAGTGTCTAGTCCAGCAGTTTGTCTTGTCTTAGAGTCAGGCAAACTATTTGAATAAAATGAATTACTGTGAACCGCAATTCTTCAGGTATGGTTTGTTTTCAAGACCCTGTTGCTATTTTGGTTTCTCCATTTTAATTCACAAGGATTAAAATGAAAAACCAAAGGATTTTGAATTGAGGGCAGGACACTGTGGAGAGGGAGCTGTGTCTACAGCCACACTAGCTGAAGGCAGTAACTTTCTTTTCTAATTAAACCAGGAAAAAGCCCTGCAAGTACTTTGAACAAGGGAAAGGAACTTGCCCCTTTGGAGGGAAGTGTCTTTACCTCCACGCTTATCCAGATGGGACACGAGCTGAACCTGAAAAACCACGGAAGCAGCTCAGCTCCGAGGGCACTGTGCGGGTAAGGGAACGCTCAGCCAACTGTAACTAAAACCAGATTTTTTTTAAATGTCAAATGTACTCCTTAGAGAGGTTTCATACGGCACAGGGCCTTGGAGAAGCAACAAAAGCATCCCTCAGTTCTCCAAAGGTTTGGTATTAGGGCTTCGAATCTAACTTCTCATTCTTTTTAAGAAAGAAATAAGGAAAAAGTACTTTGTTGGAACTGTGACAAGTACTTGATTTGTTCTCAGCCAGATTATTTTCTATTTCAGTTCTTCAATTCCGTTCGTCTGTGGGACTTCATTGAAGACAGAGAAAACAGGACTGTGCCCAGCACAGACAACGAAGTCACGGAACTGGGAGAACTTTTCATGCACCTCTCTGGGGCTGAGGAGGCTTCTGCTATTTCTCAATAAAGAGAACTGAAGGTGCTGTCATCTACAGCCACCCAGCTATTTATTTAGCAATGCTTTTACTTTCTACAGCACAGTTAGAGTGAACGTGCCCTGTGGTTTACTTGTGCAGTCCTGGTCAAGTTTACAGGTAGTTTTTGTATGGCAACAAAAATATTAAAATATATTTTAAATTTGAGGTAATTGCATGAAAAAAAAAAATCTGTAATCCCAAAAGGGGGTTTCCTCCCTCTTTGGTGTAACAGATGCTGTTCTGTGAACTGAGTGGTGGTGTAAATGCAGATCCTCTCTCACCATCTAAAGCTAAAGCTGTTAAAAACTCTTGCTAAACATATTTTGGGTGCTTCTATTTTTCTTCCTCTCTAAATCAACTAAATGCTTATTTACAAAAAAAAACCCCAAAACACTGGGGATAATGGTCAGTGTAGCTTTTTCTTCCTTAAAAAGGAAATTTAAGAACTTTATACCTCAAAGTAGTACCTAGAGCGCAGAATAAAGCTTACTGTGCACATCTTCCAGTTTCAGTTGGGTGTCTGGACACTGCCTGTCTCCCAAAGAAACTGTGCCAGCTTCTGTTCCCCCCCTCCTTTGAAAGTAATTAACATCTGTAGTGGCAGGAAGCGTCTCTCGGAGCACCTGCTGTAAAGCAAATCCAACCCTAGTGATTGGATTGGTACCTTCGGGCAGAGCAGCAGTGGCATCACAACATCCAGCTAAACAAAACTTACAGCACAGGCTGTATCATGAGCGTGAGGAGTTACTGCTAATAGTCACTGCAATACAGTTACAGTTGTGTTCAGTTTAATTAGTTCACACGTATCGAACTGCAAGTCAGTTAAGTAGACCGAAGTAAATGAAGTAACTAATTTTCTAATCTACTTCTGTGAGTGATCATTTGCAACTATACAACATAAATAATTTCAGTTACAAAAGAATTATTTTTAACTGCTGCTTTTCTTACCTGTGTGGCTTTGCCACTCCACGTACCTCTAGTGTAGCCAAGGACAGTCCCTGCTCTTTTCTTGGTCGTTGTTCTTCAGGAGGTCTCTGTCTGCAGCCACCCCCTGGCCTTCTCCAGCTGAAGGACAACAATGTTGAAAGCCTGGGAGATGTGAAACCTTAAGGCACGATTGTTACCAAATTCCAGTTTTAAAAGATTGAACTCCTGTTTGTGTTGACAAAAGCTTTGAGCAGAATCAATTGGATTGTGGAATTTGATACGTTTATTGTGCTAAGTCATTTGTATTGACTGTGCAGCTAAACAAGAAGTTCAGTCCAGACACAACTACTGCAGCATCAAACCACGTGAGGACAAGCCCAGTTTCCTCAAGCACAGCAGAGGGCCAGTGGAACTGGTGGCTTGAGGATCAGGCTGCCTGCCTCTGAGAGGCTACTTCCCTGCTTAAAGCCATGAGCAGGTCAGAAAGGTCAAGTGCTGAGGCCACAATCATTGGTATTAGGAGGCAAAGTCTATTTAGAGACACTGGTGCAAAGCCCCTTATATCAGCATGGCAGCCAGGGAGCAGCTGCTTTGATGGGTAAAAACCAAGGTCTGGGTCACGGTCAGAAAGCAAACAGCAGAAACCTTAATCTGGGATTCAAACATTTGTCATGCCATCAAATTAGTGATTCCAGGCTTATCCACTTCAAATGTTGGTTGGCATTTCTGGGTCAAAACTGGAACTGAGAAACATTCTGGATGGAAATTCTCCATTTCTATACAGGTTCTGAGAGAAGAGGGAGAACTTCTCCCAGCTGCTGGCCAGCAGTTCCCTCAAATGGAACATGCACATTTTGCTCTTTTCTGACCTAGGAAATGTCACTTTTCCACAATTATTTCCTCCCTAAAGTTAAATTTTAAACAGTGTTTACTGCAAAGTCAGGCCTTAGCTCGTCATTGTCTGTAACCACTTACACTAGTTTTAAAATGAAGCAGATGAGGATGAAGGCACCATGGAAGGTCTTAATTCTAGTAAGTCATTAGTGTAGGTCTTCATCACCAATTCCAAGGGTGAAGGAAAATGAAGTATGACTAAGATGTAGTACTCCAAGATGAATGTTCAGGAGCACTTTTCTGGGCACACTTTCTACCCCAATGTACTTACACAACCCTCAGCCTCCCCACTGGAGCTTGTTTCTACCTTATTATTTTCAGTAATCAAGTTCACCCCCAAAAAGTCAATGTGAAGGATGTTCTTTACCTTAAACAAGACATTCCTGATTTACTTTGTCCCAATACAACATATAAACCAGGTAAGAGTACTCTGCAATTAGAGCTAACTTGGTTTTCAAAGCTACTGAGGGACAATGTAAACAGAAAATTAAGAGCAGGAAAAAAAAAAAAAAAAATCCTTAGAAATTCAGACCTTTAACTCTTCACATAGCAGCTTTCACCTAATTTGACACCAAGTGCTGGTTAAAATATGCCTATTTATCAAAACTATTTTAATTTCTCAAGAGAAACATAACCTGCTTTAGGCTAGGAGTTAATGGTTTCTTTTTGAAAATTGGAGCTAAAGTAAAAGCAGTTTACACTATTCCTCCAGGTTTTTTTTTCCTTCTTAAACTTATTATAATGAAGGTAAAGTGAGAGATAAATGACATTTAAGAGGGCTGCAGGTAAAATACCAAGATTATTATTAAAAATCATGCAGAACTATATGGAGCATTTTCCTTCAACCCTACATTTACTTATTAACAAGCAAGTTTTATGGTTGTGCTCAGTTACCACTTAAGGATTAATACTCCACCCTTCTTACAGCATTACATGACATTCTGAGGATAGTGTAGGTGCTATTTTTAATTGTGTGCCTGGCTTACATACTTCAAGTTCTCTTCCCTTTCCTAAGTGCTTTAGGGGTTTCCTGCCCCTTACTTACCAGTATGCACAGGGAAAGACACCAAATCCCAACCAGCCATTCGAAGACTGGAAACTTGTCTGCCATTCTTCCCCTAATAAACATATTAAAACAGAATGCTATTTAAAAGAAAATCCATTCTTAGATTAAATCACCTCACTTTTGTCATCTGTAGAGTTCAGCCAAGACAAAACGCTCAGTTCTACCCAAGTAAACAACAGGTTCACAGGGGATAAAATGCAGAGTGGAAACAGTGAAGCTTAAACAGCTCGACAGTACATCAGTGTAGGTACCTTAATAAGTAGATGCTGCTTATTACAGTAGAATAAAAACCATCTTGTGGTGGGAGCGATTGGAAACTATCAGCTGTCATATCAACTTGAATTGCTATTGCCTATCCTGTAACTTTTTAAACCTTATTCAGAATGTCATTTTCTGAGTTTTTCAAATCTTGGTGTAAGTGTCATACTATGGATTATTATTACATTAAATGATGACACTGAATCTTAAACCTAAAATTTAATTTATTTTATTAAAATAAGATAATCAGAGGAACCTTGGCTTACAATAAATGCATTTTCTCAGGAGCAATAAAAACAAAATTAAAACCCAAATCAGCAAGAAAAACTGTATACGCTCAGTTTCCTCTTGATAGTGCATCTCTTGGACGACAGCTTCAGCTGGGATGAAGACTACGCTCATTTTGCAGACGTTTTCGGATCCCGTTCGTCAGCCTTTCCTCAGCCCCAAAGCCCGTCTTTCTGCACTCACCACCTCACTGGGCCGCAAGGAACGAGTCCATAGTACCAAAGTAAGCTGCTGAAGTTACTGCAGGTGACCGTAGCGCGACTGGCTAGCTTCCTTCTCTGAGCAGGACGATTCAGAAGGTAGTCCATTCTTTTGCAAGAGTTTTTCTTCTATGTGCAAAACTATTGCAAAACTATTGTGTGTTGAATTAGCATTTTAACTTATTTCATTGGCTTGATGAAAGCTCTTCCTCGGGAGCTGATTTCCAGGAAGTTGGTTTGGTTTTTTTCCCCCTTCTTCCCTCAGTCTGGTTTGCAGACACCCATGTCAGGCCGAGCTCCCCACCACAAAGTGGCATCTGGGGCAGTGGAGAAGCACCAGAATGCATCAGCTCCCCTGAAACGCCGAGGACAGCCAACCTGGCTGTGAAAAATACCCAGTTACCAACAGATTCCAATCAATCCAGAAACACTGCCAAAGAAGCATACTCGCTTCTGTGTTTGGGAAAAATAAGGCTCAAGTGCATCTATTAAAAAAATAGTAATAGATCTCTTGATTTATAGTCCGTTAAGTATCCCAGTAAAAGAAACTGTAGAAAAAGGCAATGTGGAGCTGTGTTCCTGCAGTACAGGAACTGCAGAAGTCCTTAGCAGCTTGTTCTTCAACCTGGGACGCAGATGACCCTGCTGGCACTGATCCTGTACACGGAGGCATTAAAAGCACAACTTCTGTTCCTTCTGTTCCTTTCCCGTCACCGGGGAGGAGGGAAGGGGAGCACGACCCTAGAAGACAGGCAGTCTCGTGGAGGTTAACGTGCACGCATTGATGTCCTCTGTGTGAGCGGCACGGTGCAGGGACGGTTCAGAAGCGCTCCGGTTGATTTTGGGTAAAGAGTGCTGCAGCAATTCAATGGATGACAGGATCTGAGGGAAACACATCAAATTAAAAGATGGCTTCGTCAACAAGCAGCTCTTTCTAGTGAGGTATTAACCCTTCCTTTATGATGGTATTAAGCATATCTTTAAAAGCAACAACAGGCTGGGTGGAGACACTGAAAGCAAGGCTCTAGGAACACTCCAGTTTGAACAAGCAAACTCTGCCAAACAGCTTCGTTACTATGGGAAGTCTCACCAAGTTTCAGAGGATGGGAGGGTACCGGTCATTAGCTCGCAGACAATTAACAAGTACCTCTGCAATTCTCCAACAGAATAACAGGGAAAGAACTGCATCTTCTGCCTAACAGCCTGTTTACGAAACAACATTCAGAAAGAACTTCTTCCAATAGCAGAAGTTGTACTTGACTGTAACAGCCAGAAGTTACTGTACCCAAATTTGCTGATACTTGATTCCAGCTACTGAGTAAGTTCCTTCACCATCCTCACAGCGACAGGAAAAGGTACAGTATTGTTTGTAAAAATAGCAGAAACTGCTACATGAATTTACATCCCCCAGTGGATTTCGCCTGTTCACAGTTACGGGGAAGGTCTCTCAAATCTCCACTAAAATGCAATGTAAACGCAAAGACAGATTTGATTTTTGTTGTATTAGGGTGGTTTTTTTGCTTGTCTCCAAAATGGGTCAGCTCTTGACAGCAAACTGTGCTAGGGTTAGTCTAACACCGCATCAGTCTGCACATGTAGTGGTTTTGAATGACTTTTACCATCAGAACTGCAAACTGCCCAAGGGACCTGGGTTATGAAAAAAACGCACATATCAATAAAGACAAAAATAGGAAAGAGGCTGCACCTTATACAAACCAAAACTTCTATCTGTGTAGAATGTTTTGTGTGCTAATGGCTATCTATAAAATACTCTGAAACTTACAGGCAGAACACAACACTTACCTGGGGAAACAGAGGTCGTTCTTCCCTAACTTTCTTCAAACAATCTGCTACAAGCCTCTTCATCGCTTTGGGGCAGTTCTTGTACAATTTACTGAGGTCTGGAGAAGCATACCCTCGGCCAACCATGAAAATAATCTGAAAAAGGACACGTAAGTAGCAGAAAACCAAAGCTGTGAAAGTTCTTTCACCGCCTGATATGCTTTAGTGTTCCAAAGTGATTAAACGTGCACACCGAAGGCACACGCTCCAGCAGAAGACTATTAGCTGGTAAAACTGTGTGGTACTTTGGGTTGCTTGAGGGGAGTTTGCTTGTTTGGGGGGGTTTTACTGGGGAAGAGGAGGGGCAAACAGAACTAACTGTGCTATTGTTTCAACTAATGTTGTCCCAGACCAAGAAGAAGAAGGAAAAAAAAAAAAAAGTGGGGAGAAAAAGGTCAATATACTGTTGTTAATATAAGGTGTCAGTGTTGTTCTCCAGGAAATATTTTGTCCCTCCCCTGAAGACTTACTTGAGGGCTGTGTCCCATGTTTTGCGACAGTAATGATTATTCTAGCTTGCATATGATTTCAATATTATGAACTACATTCCAATATCCCATTTGTAGACAATCTTAAAAATAAGAAAAGACTTCCTTAACAGAACTGGCCTTTTCTGCTTGGCGTAGGGACTATCTAACATAATAGGGGCTAAAATCAGGTAGTTTGTCCCTGTACATACATACATACTTCTCACTGCGGGATCTTAATTAAAAAAAAAAAAAACCAACCAAAAAAACCCACCAAAACAAAACAAAAAAACCAAACCACCAACCAAACCACCCTGAAACAGAACAACAAAAAAAGCAGAAAACACATCTGAGGGCCAATAAAGCAGAGATTAAGATCTAGCAGCCCTGACTTCATGCCCTACACTTGCTAAGCCAGAGGACGTTTCTCAAGGAGAACAAAATGTACAATGCCCCAGAAATTAAACGCAGCATTCAAAGGAAGTTTCTCACCTGATCGCGGTTGTTGATGTGGGAGTATGGCAGTTCTCCTGTCATTAGCTCATATAACACTATTCCATAGGAGTAGACGTCTGACTGAAAACTAAACGGGTTACTATCCTGCATCCGTATCACCTCTGGTGCCTGTAGGAGGAGGAAAACAAGGAACAAATAATGAACAATATTAACAGAACTTAACAGAAAGGACCAGAGAAGGGGAAAAGGAAAGGACAAGAGAAGGGGAAAATATTTGGAAAGCAGGGAGAGGGAGATCAATCGAAGATTGGAGCAACGGATACCTCAAAACCTTTGATGCCCTTTTATCTAAGGCTCTGGAAAAGTTCAGGCCGCACATCTTGGTAATAAAATCATTAATCATTTTAATTCAATGAGCATTTTAACATTAGAAAAATTTATTATTATTTGCAGTATTTACTGACTTATGTTACATCTTCTTGCAGCTGAGACTCACCATCAGTGCTCAATCGGGTATCGATGTTAAAGGGGACAAATATAAAATTCTACTACAGACTTAATAACCTCTTGTGAAATTGATACCAAAACATTTACATGAAATGAGAAAATCAAATAGTGAATGGCACGTAGTGACGGTCGGGGAAAAAATCTTAAGACTGTTCTCACATTTTTTGCAAAACAAAACAAAATTATGAAGCTAAAAACTTGAAACCATCGAATTTTCTTTCCTGTTGACTAAAATTATTTTTCCCCCCCAACAAAGTCTCTCAGCAGTACTAAGCAAAGTACTAGTTAAAGTACAACAATTGCAACAACAAAAACCCAAGAGATTGTATCAGCTTTCAAATCCTTTTATGGAAAGCTGTAAAAAGCTTTGGCTTTTCGTATTTATCTATGTTTTTATTTTTGTTTAAAGATTTTTTTTTTCCTGTTTTTGTAACTTTGTTTCAGATGACTTTTGTATTTTATAGTTCACAAAGCTTGGTGAAGCCTCCTGACACTCCTAATGAAGGTTGCAAGTCTAGTAATAATTGTTTTTGAGAAGGAAAACCTGTTTCAATTAACACCTGCAGCTCAGTCAGAGCTAAATATCAAAAGATTTTAGATGTACCAATACACAGCATTCAGCAAGTCATTTTCACTGGGTTACACCTCCCTGAAGTACAGGCCACAATCACTGCTGTGTGCACTACTATCCGGGAGCCAAAAAATATTGATCAGTCTGCATGCTGAATTCAAGTAAACTGCAGGTTATTAACAAAAATGGGTCTAGGGAAACTTCAGCAAAGTATCTGAGTGCTAACTAGGACATTCCTGCATAATTGTAATGATGTTTTTTCATCTGGTGGCAGGCATTGTTTCACTTCACCATTGACTTCAATAAAGTCCCACATTTGAAAAGTTACTAAATAGATTTTCACCAGGTGATTTCTGGGTGGAACACTGTGGAACCACCTTTTAAGCTGCAGCAGAAGCTCAACAGAAAGGCAACTGTGGGCAATGTCCTCTCAGACAAGGACTCTGCAATACCAGAAGAAACTCTTAAGTTTTCAAGTAGAGCTTGAGAACTCCTGTCCCTAAACTGACATTCATCTGCAACAGTTCTGAACAGCCTCAGCAACCCTCTGGACTGGGGTAAGGAGTCGTGGTGGCCCGACAGCGGTATCTTGGTATGTATGAAACCTCTTACCACAGCATTGAAGACGAACTGTGCCCATTCCCATGCTTCAGGCAGTGCTCCCCATCCTTCCCCCAATCCCCAAACGTGCAATCAGCAAGTGTGTGTGAAAAGGGACGCTACCAAGTCACAAGCAGAAAGACAGGGAAGAAGAGAGGCTGCGATGAAGAACGCAGAGGAAGCCAAGGGCTCACTGATCTCACAAAGCCACCATGAAGCAGATTAAAGCCTGCTCTGCAGTGAGACAAGCCTGTCTGGGGTAAGGCAGGCTTACAGCAGGAAAAAGGCTCTCTCCTCTTGCCTCAGAACAGCTCCTTGTGGCTCTGCTGCCAGCCCCGTCTCTGCCCTAAATATTGAAAATAACTCCAGAAACCAAAAGGAGAATCCTTAGGTGAAGACTGGTATCAACTTTGGATAATTAAGTACTCCAGCACCGCAGTCTTCCATTTGAACTTGTCCTACAGCTGGAGTAAGGGTCTACACGGTACTAACAGCATATATTGATTCTCTGAGTATTATAAAGCTTTAAAATAGCATTTAAGAGCCACAGATGATCAGACTGAAAGGCAGTTATTTAATAGCAGCAGAATGTTTTGCTCACCATCCACAAGATTGAACCAGTGGGCTGCTCCACCTGCTGAGATCCACTCCACCTGGATTTGACAGTTGCCAGACCAAAGTCTCCTATTTTCACTGTGAGGCCTTCATGAAGAAATATATCTAAGCATTTGTTAAAGAAATTCTGTAGAATCCTCAAGTAAACAACTTGGAACTTCCTGATGTGATGACAAAGTATCTGGTTAGGTTACCACCAATGGAAGCCAAATATCCAAGAAGACTGCTGATTTTTTTTTTTTTTTTAAACCTGCTACGAGTTGTACCTTCACCAGAGGAAAAGTAATGTTATGGGATCCAGATTTACAGAGTTCATATTTAAGACTAAACAAGACCAGATCTTTCAGCATTATTTGTACACTTATCTTTATGGTGAGTTATGACAAATCGACTGTGTTAATTAATACCAATGACTGCAGGTACTGAAATAACTTGGTAGAGAAAGACACAGGGAAACAATGTAGTAAGTCACTGTAACTCAGAAAACTAAGAAAACACAATTAAAATAGAAATACCAAAATATCAAAATAAAATCTATTTACTTAAAGCTCTCTGGCAGATCTCAGATTTAACTATTTCAACTGTACTATCTGCAATTTATCTACTTAGTAGATTTGCTTGTTAAGACACTGGTGCTTTCTTTGGTGGGGTTATTTTAAGAAGATTCCATTTTACAATTTCATTTAAGAATGTTTTAAGTTCAAAGAGATGATTCAGAAATATAAACATGACAGACTCCTTGTCCTCATTTCCATGTCAGAAGAAGCGTTAATTTATTTCACAAAAAATGGTCATTATTATCAGGAATCACAAAGTCCCCACCTCCTATATACTAAAAGAATTATTTTTCTGGCTTAACTGAAAATGGAAATCCCCTTAACATTATGGACCCACCAAATTTGGCATATTTCTTCTTATGATGACATTTGCAAAACATTCTGTTCGCATTTGATGAAAGTAAGTTACAATTTATGCTGCCAGCTCAGGGAATGCTCTTCTCAGCACTTTCAAAAGCAGGCACTTTCAAAGGTGAAGGACCTCAGTTCACAACATTTTTACTCAGTATGCATTACATTTATATTTTTGCAAGAAATGCAAGTTATATAATAATTGCAAGAAATATAATGGCAATATAAAATATAAAAGGTTGCCTTCTCTTGAGTTTAAATGAAGTTTGTTTTTTTTTTTGGCTTCATTTCTGCCAATGATACAGAATTGTTTTAAATTTATTAAAAATATACAGGAAACAGTAACAAACCCCACATATGGGCACATAAATCAGAAGGCATGCTTATACATCTTGATCTCCTGTCAAATAAAGAGTGCAGCTTCTCTTCTGGGTAAGAGAGAACTGCATGAAAAAAAACACTTCAGTAAAATAAGACACTTTTGGAGCACTATTGCCCACCATTTTTCACCATTCTGACAACATTTGGTAAGCAGGCACCTACGTTCCATGAAAGTCCTGGTTAAAAAGTAACTTCTTCATCGACAGGAATTACACATTAGCAGTTATATACATTTGAAACAGCTACTTCACACCCCCCTCAAATGCTCCATATTAACCACAAATCACTCTCCCATTAAAGGAAATGCCATCGAATTAGTAAAGGATACTGTTGGATTTCATGTCTCTGTGGATTATATTCTTTGCGTGTAAATAGCTGTGAAAGAAAAGGCAGAAAAGCACCATTACAAAGGTTGTTCATATCAACATAGCCTTTCAATTTACGGCAGGAGACTGTGACAGTTTATTCCACACTCCACCATTCCAGATGACCTGCTTTAGTCAGTTTACAGGATGCATCTACTTTGGGTAAAGAGGGCAGCAAGAGCTACCTGATGACTACTGACTTGAGCAATACAGAGTGTGGAAGCAATGCAGGAAATCCATCTCGGGAAGAGAAAGAGTGGCATCATCATTCTGTAACTGTGTAATGCCTGTGAAAACTGGGTGCTGTCCTTGTATGCATGACATCTGTAGGCTATGCTGAGGTTTACTTGGTACAAACTCCTTTAATTTGCAGTCACAATACATGTCACAGAATCACAGACTGGTGAGGGCTGGAAGGGACCTCTGGAGATCATCTCATCCAACCAGTCTGCCAAAGCAGAGTTACCCAAGAGCAAGGTACCCAGGATCATGTCCAGGCGAGACTGAAATCTCTCCAGAGGACACGACTCCACAGCCTCTCTGGGCAGCCTGGTCCAGGCTCCGGAACCCTCAGAGCAAAGAAATTTTCCCTCATTTTCAGATGGAAGCTCCTGGGTTCCAGCTTGTGCCCAATGCCACTTGCCCTGTCACTGGGCACCACTGAAAAGAGTCTGGCCCCATTCTCCTGATCCTCACCCTTTAGATATTGACCAGCATTGATCAGACCCCCTCTCAGTATTCTCCAGGGGATCACTGGCCTTCTTCGCTGCAAGAGCATTTTGCTGGCTCATGGTGAATTTGTTGATCACCAGCACTCCCAGGTCCTTCTCCACAGAGCTGCTTTCCAGCAGGTCAATCCCTCCCCTGTACTCATGCCTGGGGGTTATTCCTCCCCAGGTGCAGGACCCTACACTTGCCCTTGTTGAACTTCATCAGGTTCCTCCCAACCCAAATCTCCAGCCTGTTCAGGCCTTGCTGAATGGCAGCGTAGCTCTGCTGTGTTTTGTATCATCAGCAAACTGGCTGAGGGTCCAGTTCGTTCCCACATCCAGATCACTGATGAATGTGTTGAACAAGACTGGACCCAGTACTGAGCCCTGGGGAACACCACAAGCTATAGTTCCCCAAAAGAGATTCTGTACTGTTGATAACAACTCTCTGAGCTCTGTCATTCAGCCAGTTGTCACTCCACCATGTCCCTGATTTTCTGCCTGGAAACCTAGGTCCTGATCTACACAATGGAAGAGCACTGACAGTGTCAGCATCTTCTATCCCATGAATGCTGCAACATGTTCTGAAAGAGCAGTGAGGCAATCATTACCTCAGCTCTGACGTCTGGAGAATGTTTCCAAAATAAAACTCTGTGTGTGAGTCCTGTAGCTGTAGAACAGGAACAACCATCCCCTTATCTCACAGTGTACTCTAAGTACAAATTAGTGTTTGCCAAACACGGCCATGTAAGTAACACCGAGAAGAAAAGAAAAATTTAGTTCTGTGTTTATAACAGGCTCTCGTCTACTGCATTACAGTAAGACCTCAAGCTACACAAGAAGGCAAAATACAGAAAAGCTGACTGTTAAGTGACTGGTGGTCTAACATGAACTAAGGCAAGAATCGGGGCGGGGAGGAAATGAAAATAAGGCTGCACAAACCCCTTACTTGGTATAGATAACATTTTGACCTGTTCTGATTTTAGCGCAGTCACTCCACGTATTAGAGTTTGGGGAAGCAAAGGGAAGTACCATTCCAGGAACAAAGAGAGACAGTATTGTTTATCCTACTCACTCCATCCCCTGTGCTGTCTGCCGGGCAATATCAATCAGCTGGAACATTTGGAACTTGGTCTCTTGCACATGCAGGTGTTTGTACAGACTGCTTCCTTCACACCACTGTGTAACGATGGCCAGATTATCTTTAGTCATGTAGCCCATGAAGAGCAAAATATTAACGTGCCGAGTCTTCCTAATAGAAAGGGGCAGAAAAAGAAGTTACTATCTTTATGGAAAATGTTTTCCAATCTTTCAAAAATGCATTCCTGGCTGAAGGAAGGTATTTTCAGCTTTTGCACTCAAAGACATATGGTTTATGCAAATTTTTTTCTTAAGTGGATGTACATGTAAAGTTTGTCTTTAAAAATATGCCACAGTTGCCAATTTGTAAATGAAATCGGCTTATTTTCTGCTTTAAGTTAGAAAGCTTCCTTTTAGTTTTAAGGAAGTTATTTATAATCAACCTTTAAGTAAATGATGTCATGAGAATTCAAGGGTTTTAAAATTTGCAACCAACATTCATGCTTCGAGGTGGTATTAGAGGTAGGTACTGGAATAGCAGATACCACGCTGAAAGCTGTGAAAAAAGTGACAAGTGTAGATAGAAAACTGAATCCCAACAAGAAGCTAAAGCGACTTTATAAACTGTGAAGGAACTGCCACCTGAGAAGGTAGTTCTTACACACTCTGGTTCAGTTTCAGAATTAACATCAGAGATAGTCAGTTGGTCACTAAAACAACAGTGTTTGAAAGCAGAAGAGAGTTATGTAGGCAAGAGTATACATTAAAAAAAAGAAAATTATGCTGCAATTTTAAACAGTACACTTCAAGTATTCTGTCTGGTGATGACTATCACTTATCTGAAAAGATGACTTGCAGAAACAGTGAAGAACCACTGAAATACTCTAAATTATGATCATCATCTCACAGCTCCAAAACCATATTCAAAGTATCACTTTATGCTGTCTTTTTGGGGTTTTTTGATGTAGTTCTCTGGATATCTGCTTTTTGTGTCTATCAAACACAGAATATTAGGCAAGAAGGCTTAAAGGAGGGGTACCAGTCAAATACAGCACCTCAGAGTAAGAGAATTTAGCCATGAAACTACCAACTCACCTTAATACAGCCACTTCATTTCTGAAAGCCTGGAACTGTTCTGGGGTTGGATCTACAACCTTTAGTATCTTCACTGCTACATCCCCTGAAAATACATTTACCATGAGAGTTACTAAAAATGCATCTTTTTTTCCAAAACAACATTAATATACAGTATATTTAAAATTCCGGATTTGCACAGTACACCTCTACTAATTTGTACATAGGTGAAGATCTTCCTACAGATACATAAGCTTCCATAGTATCAAGCAATTAATTTACCTGAATTGCAGTCTAATGGAAAAAGGCATTAATTTTTAAAAGAGCTATGGCTAGTCAGAACTACACATACGCTTTTTGCAGGTTATGAAGCTACAAAAATTTCCAGACGCCGCTGAAAAGGAAGGTATGTCTAGTATAGGTGCATTGGCAGCACAGTATCTCAAGCAGTCACATCAGAGTCCTCTGGCTTCCAAAGAGTATCCAAAGTTTCATCACTTTGCCTTTTCCGACCAGCTTTAGCACATATAAACCTTTGTATTTTTATATACTTAAGTTTATATTGAAGTTTTTACGTATATATTTAAACTATATATATACACACGCCCTTTTTAAATATAAACTTTATTTAAAAAACAAACTTTCTGATTTAAATACTGCTGAATTTCAGGAACAGGAGGGATAAATCTTCCTCTCCAGGAATAGCAGAAAAATCATTGATATAACTGGCTTTAAAATTTCAATGTACTGCTCTTTAAGTTGATTTATTATAAAATTTTAGTTAAAAGCTTTCATTGTCAGTGCTTGCTTTCAATTTCACTGTCAGTTAAATACAGAGGAATACCGGATGATGCAGTGCTATCTGCTTAGAGACTGTTTCCAGAGAGTGAAGTTGTAGAAACCTTTACACAGTGTACGTCCAGAATACAGTAGAATTGCATCAATTCAAAAAAGGTACAACAGTGGAACGAAGCCAACTGGTCTAACAAAAGTAAAAGTGCTAATGGCAAGACCCACCGGTTCCTTGGTGAAAGTAGTAACACTGTATTCAGTTTAACTATGAAGGGACAGTACTTCAAATTAATTCAAAAGGGGGATAAACTTGCCTTGCCACTGTCACAAGAAAGTAGCAGTGGTTTAGGAAAACTGAAGCTTCAACCTTAGTTGACATGCAGTAAAAAGATTTGAGAGGTGCTATACTCTGACACAGGCTTATTCCAGTTTAAAGGCTGCTGCCACTTCGCAGAACAGAATCATCACCTACATTAAAATAATCCCTAGAATGACAGATTTCTCTGCTACCACAATCACTGATTTTCTTCCTAACATGGTCTCTTTTCAAAGACATATGTAAAAAAATGTGTTAGCATGTCTCTGGAATATAATGATCAATTGAATACATTAGTAATACTAACCGCTCAAGTAAAAATCAAGTAAAAAAACCAACCCCAAAACAAACAAACAAACCAACCCCAAAACAAACAAACAAACCAACCCCAAAACAAACAAACAAACCCAAAACAAAACAAAAACCACTGCCAACACAGTAAGAGAAGATTATGCAAGTTGGTACTTGAGAGTTTGAGAGTGGCCCAAGTGAACTCCAGTATCTCCCCACTGTAGTTACCAGTTGTTTCATTGGCTGTGTAGTTTGAAGTCACAAAGATACACAAATACTGAACACATTATTAGACATCTATAGCTTCTTCATCTTCAGTAAATAGAATACACTTCCTATTTCATCCTCATAAAGAGAACCCTCTCATATTTGCACTTCGCGTACTGGTTTGTAACTCACAGCTCTCTCTGGTTACAGACCACAGCTACACTTTCAGCTCACTACTGAAACCACAGCCTTTGAAGTAGCCAGTTCCTGCTGCAACTCCCACTGACGTACAACACGAGGCCAATAGTTGGGCTGACAACACTTGAAGTCCATTGCCGTGATCTATGCCTGGACGAGGCAAGGATGCAGCATCTGCTGATCACAGGCAAAATGTTTTCAGATTATTTTTCAATATTTTCCATTATCATCCTCACTCCACAGAAGAAGAGATGTTTTTAACCTTACACTGTTCCTACTGAATCAGGTGCCACACTTTATTTTTTAGGCTTGATGGCATTTCCCAAGCAGCTTTCTCTACAAAAGCAAATACACAATAGCACTTGTTTCGTTCAGCCTCAACCTGAAGACAAATGAGCTTCTGCCACCCCCCAACACCCTAGAACTGACTCCCCCTTTGACCCTGGTAATGTGAGTGCTTATGATAGGTAGTCTTCCAACCCATTTAAACTGCCTTGGTTCCCTTTCCACCTTTTAAGTTTAGAAGCATGCTAGAGGACATCACAGGATCCAAATGGGGTCTGTAAGGGAAGTGGTGCAAACACGAAAATTAGTACTTAACCATCAGAACAATCTGGAAAAGTATGGAAGTGCAAAATACCTATTCAACCAGACGCGTGCTCCTCACAGCAAGACTGTCCTTGACATGTCATTTTTATTTTGGAAGTCGGGGAAGCCTACTGGGAACCCAGAATGGTTTGTATATACCTGTACACCGTCCTCCCAGTGAGCTCTTCAAAGGTTCACTATAAACAGCCCTTCATAGCCTGACACATTAAAGAATCCAGCACCTCTGACTTCATCAAGAATTTCCTCCTAAGTCTGCAGCAATCCACCTACTTCAGTTAATTTAATTTAGCAAGACATTTTAATTGCTGCATTTGTACTATTAGAATAGGGTACTACAAAGAAAGCCTGCAGTGAACTCCCAGTTTGTTCAATATTAGACAGAAACAACTTGCAAGAAATATAAATCTTTAAGACCACACCACACATGATAGGTACAAAAAAAAAAAATTAGTAATTTAGCTTCAACTTTCCTCAGAAATCAGGAAAACTATAAACAGTTACAACAAATAAGACACTGAATCTTACCAAGTTCGGAGACAGCTACACAGCCATCTTTTGCACACAGCTGAGGGTTCTCTCTAAAGAGGGAGCTCTGTGCATTCTCATTTAACACACCAAAGTTCTCAATATGTGAAGAGTTGCAAATGTTTTATTGAAATAAATATTAACAAGAAATTGTCATTTATTTGCTCAGTGAAATCTTAACCTATTCTTCCTCTCGCGATTTCTGTGTTCTGTTTCACTTATATAATTAAAATCAGTTTAGATGTTCATGAATGTAGCTTTTAGCCCAAGAATAGTCCCTTCATTGATGTTGACAATATTTGGGCTTTAGGACATACAAGTATTTATTCTCTAAAAGTAGAAGGTAGGAGATAGTTTCCAGATTTTTTTTTTGTTTTTCCTCAGCTTATTTTATGACAATAGTGCTATTTAAATTAGGGTCTGAAAGGGTCTGTGTGTATTTTAAAAATCACAAGCCCTCAGTTTGGAAACTAATTCTGTAGTTCTGCAGTTGTGTCTCTCTTCCAGTATTCTAGTTCACTTTATAATATAAACTCTCACATCAATAAATTTTTTCCTTAAAAAGCTCCACCCCACAGCAGAAGCAATTTATGCTTATTTCCTTTCCCTGCCACCTTGAATGTAAGCATGCTAATTAAAGCACAGACGTATTACCAAACAAACACCACAAAAAAACCCAAACAAACCATAACAACAAACCAAACCAACAAAAAAGGCACCAAAAGTTGAATATAACTTAACATCAGGCTGTGAAACTTCCAAGGTAATTCTGCTAATGGAAAGAGAAACTTTTTCAGCAAACAAGCTGTTGTAGAACATGGCAATAAGGAAACAATTTCGTCTCCAATACAGTGAGCGTGTGGATGGCAGTTCTGCGATTCAGATTTTGGTGTCTGTTCTTTATCTTAATTTCCCCACTGCTAACATTAGGAAATGAGTATTTCTCACCTAGGACCTTTGGCGGTAGCACGATTAAAAGCAATTTTACCTTTTTCTGGATTGCTGTCCTACCATATCAGCATTTTGACAAGATGGGAATAGTTGTCAAGAACTTACCATGCCATTTGCCTTTGTAAACTGTTCCAAAAGAACCTGACCCTATTCTGGTAGAAAGCATGACTTCGCTTGCTTCTATCTCCCAGTAGTAACTGGAATCTCTCTGTCCGCGAGGCCTCTGGAACAAAAAATTGACACAGCTTTTACTCTTAAGTACTTAAATATATACACGGATCAAAATGAAATAACTTCCATCATAGAAGTTGAAGATGCACCAAAACCTTGAGGGTTTTGTCCTCCAGTCTGGACTTTTGTTTTCCTCCTCAATGAGTCACCAGTGGTGCATTTGTTTACAAAAAAAACAAAACAAAACATTTTCTTGGATGGCTTGAACTGCTTAAGAATAGCTTAAGAAGCTATCATTAAGTACCACACTAGAAATCTAAACCCTGATCTTAGCTGATTATAAAACATTAAAGACATCTGAAATACTTAACAAGCTAACTGACTTTTTCAAAATTACGATACTAACATTCAGGAACTCATTTGCATATTTTAAAGGAAGAAACTGAAAAGATGAAAGCCGAATTCTCAAAGGTTTAAGTGATTAACAACTGAGTCCAACTCAGCAACTGTACTGTTAATTTTAAATCTTATAAACCTTCAAAAAAAAAAAAAAAGGTAGGATATTATTCATTATTATTCCAACTTTTCTTTTTCTACCCCTGCCACTAAGTTTAAATCAAGCCTTTGAGGGAAAACTTGCATTTTGTAAAATCTATTTTTCCCCCGAGACGTTTTGACTAACTTTACTGTGAAATGATGGCATTATCAATATCCAGTTCCAATGGAAGACATGGCAATACAGTCCAAACAGTGTCAACAAGGCTAATTTTAAACATATTACAAAAAAAAAAAAACCAAAAACCTGACATAGAGCCCTTGAAGATTTAGAAAGGTAACCTCTGAATCTGTTCTGAAAAATTTCACAATACTGTCTGAAATTAATATTCAATCCAGAGCACTTTGTTCTGGCTGATTGTAACACAAGGCAATAGTGCTCTCTTTCCCGAGTTAGTTAAAACGATATCACTTATATATACACAGTGCAGAACAATCCAATATTACCATTGGGTTTTATTGCCTTTTAAGTACAGAGGTTTACCCCAGCACACACCACTACTCCTAGCCTAGTTAAACATTCTAAAAAACAAACCAAGTATTACCATACTTACAATTTTGTTTTTTTCTTGTGTATTAGATCCAGGGGCTCGTTCTCTTTGGGCTGGGACTGGGGTTTTGGGCTGAGACCAGCCAGTTGGGCTCATATTGTTAGGACTTCCAGACAGAGCAGAGGGTGAGGCTTAAATATAAAAGCAGAAGAAAAAACATTTTGAATAAGAAAATAAACATAAAATAGTATTGTAAATTATTTTATTTTTTGAAACCATACCTGATTCACTATGGCTTCGAATTGCATCCTAAAACAGAAAAGGCCAATAATAAAATTAATAAATATATACAAACATAGCGAGGAACAAGCAGGAATAGTGTCAAAATCATTCCTGACAGCATTGGTCAAGTGCAGTATCGTATTGACCAACACCCTCCCCAAGATGACAGCTTCTTTTCTATTCACAAGAATCCTATATGCTAAATCCCATGCAATTTGTGAATTCTCACAAAACATTAAAAATACTCACAGCATATTAAAAAGTATTAGTATCAAAAAAAAAAGAAAGGAAAGAGAGAAAAAAAAAGACATAGAACAAGAAGAAACACAAGAAATATCATCTGCATTCCCACCACTGGACTTTTGTACATGCTTGTACTGGAGATCTGAACAGAGCTCCTCTGACAGGCCTGTAGCTCTAGGGAACAAGTGCTCAAAAAGGTCTTGGGTTACAAGTAGAAAAACTTGTAGGAAAGCCCCTAAAATATTCCAAGTCTATGTGCATAATTTTGAAATATCTCTACCATACTATTTCAACCCAAAACAGCTACACCTAGTGCCCTAGGAAAAAAAAACATCTGATTTTCACATTTTCCTACAGGTTAAAGTTTGGTGATATTTGAAAAGCACATTCTTACACAGTTCACTATTTGGTACAGTGCGACAACTCTCACCTCATGCCACAGGCACTGGACAACACAATTCTACAGCCATGCACAAGAGAAACTAAGCTCTGACAAACATGACTTTACAGCTTTTCTCACCTGCTATGTATTATCCCAAAGTACATACAGGAAAGGTAAAATATCCAGGTACTGTATAAGTACAAAGCAAGAACATGCACTACAGAAATGTTAAATACTGTCCAAGTTAATAGAAGGCAATTCAAAGTTTCTAACTCATTAGTAGATAATAACGGTAAGATTTCATCGGAGGACAGAACAAGCCTACATTCCACTGTAGAGTTTTCAAATTAATTCAGATACCCTTAGTAAAGATTCACTGATGAAACACATCATTTTAGCTAGCTAACTGCATTCTCCCAGGCTTGACGCTATATAATATACAGTATTCTTACTCTTGAGCAGATGAAATTCTGCATAAACTACCAACAAACAACTCTTGCAAGTTTCTACTTTTGTCCATTTTGAGGACAATAAAAAAAAAAAATCTTTAAGAACTTGATTTACTAACAAGTGATGAAGTTTGCACATCAGCGTGAGAATGTAACTGCTTTGAAGTATGCTGGCAAAGGATAACTAAATAATTTGGAATTGTTCTCATGCTAATGTATATGTAATTCTTAGTTATGAAAAAAGTATTTTTGAGCTTCAATCCTGATGTGAATCTTTTCTTTCTCACTTATGAATCCTGCAGCAAGTAAACCAAACCCACCTTTAGAGCTGTTCTTACAACACAACTAACACCACACACAGTGCTGTAGTCTCTCACCTTTACTTTGATGGGAAACAAAAATAGTACCATCATGTTCTTAATCTAAGGGTTCTGTACAGTTATAGTCAACAAAATAGTTTCCAGAGGAGAAAAGCCACACAGTAGATGTGTTTGAGGTTTTGCTTTAAAAGCTGCGTGACAAAATAAATCTGTAATCCAAGCCTATTCAAATTCACACCGAATTTCATCATAGTATGGCTTCATCCAGCTAACCTAAAAATTAAGCTCTTCTATTAATTTGCCTCTTTCAATTAGCGTCCTCAATTTTTAAGTATAAACATGCTATAAAGTTTTTCATCAAATCAACTCCAGATTAAACATTTCATGTGGACACTGCCATGGCTTAAAAGTTATAGCAATCCTGTTAATCACAAGAAAACGAAAGGCACCAAGAAAATACCTACTCTTCCCCTCAAACAAAATCGTCTGCACCAGGAACTGGGAGAAGCATTCAGGCTGTTATTCTAGGCCAACATGGTAAGAAATAAAAGAAAAGAACAGAGGAAGTATAAAAAAAAAATAAAACCTTAAATGTTAGGATAAATAAAAAGTAGCCTAATTTGTTTGATATGATATCAAATATGATCTATGATACGATATAGTAATTGTAGTAAAATTTTCAAGTAACTACTCCTGTTCAAACCCAAAAGTTCACTATCCTTTGGTAAACCACTTTATTAAGTGGTCTCATCTCATGCTAGAAGGTCTCTGCTACCTCTTTCGTGGTGTTTTTTGTTTGGCTGGTTTGTTGGGTTTTTGGTTTTTTTTAAGTCTGTAGCTTTTTTGAAAGCCTCTTGGAAAAGCAGCTATTGCCTTTAAGACATGACAGCTATTTTTATTCAGTCTCTATGATACTCTGAAGAGCCAGAACAGAATTTGTCTTTACAGCAATTCATAACGGATAAAGAAAACAGCATCTCTAAGGACTCAACAGACTACAAAGTTTGAGAAACCATATTCTCTTTCTTGAGTGCTTCATTACTTTTTGTGCCATAACAGATGGTCAGCCAGGCTCTGAAGCAGTAAAAAAGGCTGTGAGTCTAAGAAAAGCAAAGAGAAAGGGAAGGTACCTCTCCCCATAAAAGACAGCTGACACAAAGCTTCTAACCAAAGAAGCTCCCTGGGGCTTCAGGGCACCAAATATCCAGAGGGCTTCTCTAGCACATTTCAGAAAGTCTTCACATTTCACAGAAGCCCATAAACTACCATCTGAAGCTGCAAGTAAATTCGTCAGTCACGGGCTTTTGCTTGGCCTGAAGAGCTTTTAAACCATCGCAGAGCAAAAAGGCAATAAGCAGCGCTCCCTCTCAAGTCCTGCAGTTCAGCACTTCCTTTCTGCAGGCCTTTCCTGCACACCACTCCCTTATTTTGTTACAGTTATCGCAAAACTAAACAAAAAACTCCAACTTTGGGCCTGACTTCAAAGAGCTCCCTCTCACTACTGCCAATCTAAGGTAGGAAAATAAGAGAAAAAGGTGTTTGAAAGCAAGTAAGAGACGAAATAGTCTCAGATGCAGGCGGCTTTAGCACACAAGCCCATGATCACAGTTAATTCCATACAAAAACTGCCAGTAAGCTTTGACTTGAGTATTCCAACTCTGAGAACTACAGCTGGACGTACAGAACCTATAGTCTGATGGAAAATAAACACCACCCCCCAACAAATGCAGATTTAAGTTTGCAAGAACATTTTTACACGTGCCCAGTAATTATCTCTTCAGCAAAACTGAGCTTGTTTTCTTTTCAGATCCGTGATCTTTCTTTCCTTGATTGTTAAGGTCCCCCAAATCTTTATAAAAATGAATGAAAAAAGAATGAACTATTAACTTTCTATGCAAATGTGTCACCTATATTCTTCAGCACATGGCCAGCTAAGGCAAACAGTAAGCAAATGACAGAAAGCAAATAAAAAACCCACAGCAATCAGTGCCTATTAGATGGCCAGCGATAATTTTAATTTAACCGTATGCCATTACCAATATTACCTCAATTATCCGGCTGTCTACAGGCATTGTAGTGCTAACCATGTGGACATTTGGTGTGGATGTAGATCGCTGTCTTTGGGAAAGAGAGCCCTCAGAAGAAGGATTTGATGTGTTGAACGTGAAGGCATGAGGTGTAGAATACCTGTGCTGGGAACTGGGAAAGAAAGACAGAGAAAGGGAAAGTCAGGGTTATTTTTTTTTTTTACCCTCTAGCAACTGAAAAATACTATTCAATGTAATCTCTCCAAAAGCCATATACATTGAATTCCAAATGGGAAAAAAAAAAAAAAAGTTGGGACTTACACGCTAACTAAACTATTTGGTCAGCAGAATCATTCCCAGTTTAACTTCAGAAATACATTAGAAAACTTGAAGACCTTGTCCACTCACACACTTATCTAGCATGTCTGACTTAAGTCTGTTTCTGCTGTTATAAATTTTGCCACAGTCTACCTCAATCCCTATCAAATCACATATAATATATGGACAGAATACTCTCTCTGCTGGATTTATTCAGATCTGTGAAACTGAAACAAACTGCTCATTTCAAGCCTGCTAAATGCACAACTTAAGAGCTACTTCTACTACTAAACCCTGAGTTTGTAAAGGTTTGCAAGACTGTTTGACTGTTTGCACAGAACAGCCAGCAACGAAGTCATGAAACCCAATGCCAGTTAAAAGGAGGCCAACACTAAAATCCAGTTCAACAACGAGTTATAAATCACAGCGAGGGTCACTCACATCTTACTTAGCCCAAATCACACCAGTGTCTTAACTGAAATCAGCCAGCCTTCACAAAAACCGTAAAAAACTATCAAAGTGATGACTGGAAATAGCGTAAGATGGCAGAGAACGTAAGATCAATTCCTGATGGCATTCCCAATAAAATAAAGAAATAAATGCCAAGAACCATTTGCAAGCCAGCTACGTGCTCTGTGCCTCATTCCTCAACAGGCCAAGATTTTTCAAATGGCTGGAGAAAAACCCAAAGATGGCCTGCCCTCTTCAGTCTCTAGAATTTCAAGGAAAAGAACACAGGCACAAATTAGGATCAGAAGACAGGCTCCTTTGAAAGGAAAATAACTTTTATTCTAGGCTCAGAATTTTCTTTAGGAGGAGGATATATTCAGCTTTCACTCATCTGTCATCATAACATCAGAACATTATCTTAGTTTATATATGCAAGCCATGCAAAACAAGTCACAAACCCTTATGTGTGTACTAGCTGCTCAGATAAAATAAAATTAATCCACAAAAATACCAAAGGGAGCCGTGAACTTTCTTAGGTAGGAAAACAAAGGTCTCCAGAAAACCTTTAGGACCCTCCCTTAAAATCTTAAGGCTAAAAATTAAAAATACAAAATCCCCAATCAAGGTTTTGCTTGAATCTAAGAACAAGAAAGGACACTACAGATCATCTACAATGAAGTGGTGTTGCCTTCTTGTATGTTTATCCCAACCTTTTATAAGACGGTTGAGGAGTTGGGGGTGTTTTGGTGGGGTGTTTTTTTTGTTTTGAACAACTGTATTTCCCAAACCAGAAATGACAGGAAATACTAGCTTACCTAACAGGTATCCGGGAGACAGACTCCCGCATCCGTCTCATTGTCAAGGGAGGTAGTGCAGGGACACCACTGTCACTGATATTTGAATTTGGGAACAATCTGAAATATCAACAAAAACAATTACAATTTCAACTGCTACACTACCTCCTGTACAATGCTCTTAAAAGCTGAAAATTTAAAGGGCTGTTTCTTTCCAGCACAATTAACTTCATGAACACATTCCTATCTTTACGTGTTTTTCCTCTGTGTATGGTATGACTGAAAATTCTTGTCTTCAGACTCCCAAAGAAAATTTCCATGTGTTCTTTCTAAACTTAAGATACAAATCTTTTTCCAACAGACTGCAAGATTTTCCTGAAAGGGTATCCTGACACCAAATTTTTTAAGTTCTATTAAACACAGGTAGCGCCAAGTGCAAAAGTCATCCTACACCAGCAATTAGGCAGTATCAGAAAATGCGTAACTATAAGGCAAATTTTAGTTATAAAAACACAATAGGTTTTAGGTTTTAACACTTCTGCATGAAAGGACTTCTTTCTAACATAATGAACTTCATCTTTTCCTAATCAATGTTAGGAAAGCAGGAGGGGCTGGACTAGATGACCTTTAAAGGTCCCTTCCAACTCAAACCAGTCTATGATTCAGGTTCTCTCACCATGCCATGCCTTTTCAACAAGGTGTCAAAAGCTGTGGTAGTGCTGAACACTCATGCTTCCAGTAACTAAAAACCAACTGAATCATGACTTTTAACAAAAAGTATTATGTGCGGGGAGTTACTCTGTTGAAACAGAGGACATTAGAGCAACTGCCTGGTCATTCAAGATACTTGTTTGCTTGTCCTGGAATATTCGAGTTTACATTGAATGCATTTTGTTCTTGCTGTAATCGGCCTTCTTCACCTGGGAACAGACAATCATTGCTGGCTGTTTTATGAAATCAAGACACGAGTTCTGTGTATTGATCAAAGCGACTGCACTTCCCAAGAACCCAAACATATCCCTTATGATAACAGATTACAAAAAAAAACCCAAAAAAAAACCCCAACCACCAGTACTTGAATGCTTGTCTGTCACAGAGAATTATTGTTGGTATGAGAAAGGAACAGTCCTTACAAGAGTTGCCTGATATTGCTCCAGTCGACACACATGGTTGGAACTTTAGTGCTGCAGTGTTCGTGGAATTTATAACCGCACGTCTGACACCGAAACCCATTTAACAGGAACTTTTGGCAGATGTCGCAGAAAGCAAGCTTTAGAAATGTCTTCCGAGCCTAGAAAACACATTAAATGATTAACCCAATCTCCTGGCTTCTTTCCCTTAGCTGAGAGGAACATCTTCTGAGCTTGACATAAATAAATAGCATGTTAAAATGTTATCTGTGTCCCCCAAAGCTACTGAACTTAAAACAAAAAACCCAACCGTCAAATTCAAGATTCGGGGTTTTTTTGGTTGTTTTTAGTATCACCAAGGTGGTGAAGGAGGATCAGAGGCAAAAATCACCTCTTTCTTTTTATTAGGCAAAATATTTGTTGTGTATTTATGACTAATCAATATCCCCCCCCTTTACATAAAAAATAAATTCCCTTGTAAATAGCATAGTTCTAGGAAATTCTGCTTTTTTAAAAGTCTTTTATTCCCCAAAAAACCACTCCATCAAATCACAACACAGCATTAGCTCACAAAACAATGTCGTGACCTTGCAGAATTAACAGCACCCCTATGTTGTACCCTTCAGTACAACTACCAACAGTCCAGTAAAGCTGACTAACTTCTCAAGCCTTTTTTGATCGATGAGCCAGAATGAAAATGCAAGTTATCTCCCAGTTCTGGACTTCACAGACATATCATCTTAATATGATAGTTACAGAAGTATAGATTTACAGAAAATAAAAATTACTATCACCAGACTTCTGATTAATGTAAGTAATGCAAGCTTTTAGTCTCCAATACCCAGAAATCACTAAACCTAAGTAGAATTCTGGTGTTTCATTGCAAATTGATATTTAGCCAATCTAATTAGCGAGAAGTAGGGAGTAAAGGAATCAAATCATCACTTCTGAAACCCCCACTGTGTTCAGGAAGTCGAAAGGCACCCAACGCCTAAAGCATACTTTGACTGAGTGTGTGGTTCAGTCGATACAATTTACATCAAAATACAGAAGAAAAGCTTACAAAATTGTGTGTAGTCAGTGGAACATGATCAAGAAAGTCCACTTGCAGTTCCTCTCCAATCAAGGAGGCAGCATCTGTATTCCAATCCAAACGGACTTTTTTTCTGAAAGAAAGAGAAAATAGGGACAACAAATTACTTGGGAGATAAGAAGTCTGGCCTAATCAACGATCTACGTTTTGTGAGTTTCCTTGAGTAAACTGAAAACAAATACAAAAAAGTGTGGCTAACCTCTTCTAGTGAGCTACGTTTCGGTGTCTTTCACTTAAAAAATTAGAAGCAACTTTGAAAAGACAGCAATTCACCTCATTTTCTGTTTATTTTTTAACATGCAAGTCATTTAGATATAAAAATTATTTGAAATAAGACGCCCAGAAGCTGTAATGGAGTCCCAGAAATACCCTTATAAACAAAAGAAATTATGAATGGCAAACTTAGTGACACGAAAGCTGTATTACGTGCTTCAGCACTACAGTTACTGGTGACCCCAGAATGGACTCAGTTACACAGAGATGTAAACCCACAAATGACTGCCTCATGCTCGAGGCTTAAACGAGCATTAAGCCCAAGCCTTACGAGGTGTGAAGTTAAATGTATTAACTCCATGAGATACCTTCACTCCCTCAGCTTGTAAAAGAATCATTTGGTATTTAATAGCAGCATCCCCGGTCCTACAAAAAATAAGGAATATCTGAAGTGAGATTTAAATCCAAACATTGAGAAGTTGTAGAGGAATGCAGAGCCTTAAAACTGAGCACACAGAGATGTTCAATTAAGTTGGCTATGAATCACTAGCACTGAAGTTTATCAACTACGAACACCGAAGAGAAATACACCTCCAGTAAGACAGCGTATTACATCATTTCACCTAGAGTATGACAAAAGTCTCTGTAAGATGCTACAAGCACTTGAGTTTGCCCCTCAATTCTGAGCATTGTTAATATTTAGCTTTAAACCACAAAGTTTTTAATACCGAGGAAGCTGAAAGAGTTGCCCTAGAGGAGGGTAAAGAAAGCAACACGAGTGTTCACCACCAAACTGTGCTTTTAAAAGAAGCTAGCAAGAGAGAGGAATAAAGCATTATTCCAAATCCAAGGTTTTTACACTCTCTAGTTGAAAGTGTCACACAAAACACTCCAGACTCTCACCCTTTTGGTTCAGCAAGAAGTCGAAAAACCGCACAGCATTCTGGCTGCAGACCTCTTACTTTGAGTGCCTTCATTAGGCAGTCATGTAAGGTCATCCCATTTCGCACATTCACCTGTGACCAAAGGGGGAAAAAAAAAATTAGTCAGTGGTTGAAGAATTTGTTCAAGCCTTTTTTTGGGTAGGGGGGAAAAAAAAAAGTGTGGGTTTTTTTTTACTCCTTTTCTTTAGAAGTTCTAGTAAAGCTGCATACCTGTTAACTTTTTAAGTGAATAAATAGATAAATAAAAAGGAGTTGCATGATGTAAGAACAGACTGCTCGCCACACTTTAAGCCAACCCGTCAGGCAGGCACGTTTTCTGCCATACACATAACTATTGTGGTACTTATGCAAAGGAAATTTTGAATCCATTTTTATAACTTTTCAATTTCTTGCAATTACTAAGTTTCCGCAAAATAGGATTTTCACACAGCACTCGTACAAGTAGGTAGCCTATAAAAGTAACAGAAATGCAGACAAATGGAGTTAACTTAAATATAGAAAAAGTCTTAATTTAATTTTCAGGGAGCTTTGCATAAGACTATTATTAGCACACTCAGCTCCAAAAAATCTAATGGAAGTGTTCCCTCAACAAGTTTCACTTCAGTTTTAACTACCATGCTTCACTGTGGGCACCCAAGCAGAGAGACTGGTGACAGAAACGGCTACACGTTTTACTTCATCATTATTTAGGTCAGCCTACTACTGTCTTTTCATGTTAAATACGTAAGCAAAGTATCTTGCTCATGCATATTGAAAAAGTACAGCACCAAGGTAGAAAAATAAAGGTTCACGAAATACACACACTCTGCTTTCAAAATACATCCTCATCATAGTGTTAGCAAGGGGAACAGGACGACAGTTCTTACACTAAGGTAATGCAGACTTACCACTGTACGCTGCTTGTTGGGCAGGAAAACACGAATAGTATTACTAGTTTTGGAAGTATCTGATATTTTGCCATCATCAGATGCTCGGCGTTGATAACCAAACTGCTGGACGATAGTAGGCGAAATACAGTTTGGACCATCAAAGACAGAATCCTTGAGTCCAAAACCATTACTGATAGTCTTCCAAGCTCCCTGAATGTGCTCCATCGATGCGGTCTAAGAAACAGAAATTGAAAGAGTTGGGGAAAACTGCAATATTCTGTGCTATAAAGTGGTACTCTTTCTTCCTGAGACAACAGACCTCACAGCCTCTTCTGAAAGCATCTGAAAACTGCACTGCCTTCTGCCTTGTGACACGATCAACCTACACATTCACAGTACAGTTCACCCACATCTGCAAAATCAGCCCGAGTCTTGACAGCATTTGACTTCCTGCACATAAACAGATCATCAGTAACATACACGTAACAACTCTCACTACACCTCTGGTGTCACAGGAGCAGGTTACCATCACATTAATGTAGGTAATCAGTGCCTGAGGGGCCCTCAGAAAGATGGCCAGCTGCAGACCAAAAAGTCCTGTAAGCCAGAAACAGCGTGTCAGCATTTGCACAGACTGTACTGTTAAGAAGAAAGGCTCAAAGGGAATGACAATAAAAAGCACTCATTGGAGAAATTCTGGTTTTATCAGTAATTTCCCAGCTTTGTTTTGGCTTTGGGGGTTTTTTTGTTTATTTATTTGCTTGTTTTTGGGGGAGGGGAATTGGTTGTTGGTGGTTGTTTTTTTTAAAAAAGAGTAGCAAGTTTAATACTGTTAGTACACAATGAAATACATAACATTTAATAGTACCACGATTTACACAGTAGGGAACACCAACAGAAAATTCTAACACCCCTCCCAACTACTTTTCAGCATAAACCTCTCCCAGTGCAGAGACATCAACAAACCCCTGCATAGTTCCAATTCAGCACACAGTACTATTTTTACACACTCAGGCACAAAGAGAAAGGTATCAGCATATTTTTTTTTTCCCCCAGCTCTCACTTCACTGCAGCCTGAACTCCAAATTATAAGGCCAAATGCATCTTAACTCAAAACTAAGCAAAAGCAAAGTCTGAAACAGTTCTGAACAGTGAGTTGTACTCTTTGCTAAATTTCCAAGTAGCCAGATTCATTATCAAAATTTCAAAAAGAAAAGGAAAAAAAAATATGGGAAGGATGAGTGAAAATAAGCATGGTAATTTATTTCCTCCATAAAGCTGCATCCTTCTATAAACATCTGAGAACTGTTTCTTTGTTGCAAATTATTTGAAACCTCCAATTTATTTCACTGAATCATAGAATCGTAGACTGGTTTGGGTTGGAAGGGACCTTTAAAGGTCATCTAGTCCAACCCCTCCTGCAGTGAACAGGGACATTTTCAACTCGAAGAGGTTGCTCCTTCCTCATGTGCTTTTGTGTAGCACCCATAAAGAAAAAGGCAAACCTCCTTGTATCCCAAACATTCACATGCTTACATCGGAGAAAAGCTAACAGTGTTTGTTACAGCTGAAGAGCTAGAGTAATGGAACAAATGGAAAAAAAACTCTCCACAAGTGTTAAGTGTCCATTTTGGGATGCCCAGAAGGGTACACTTCAAATTCTGGAGGGAGTTTTTTCCTCACACAGCACAATGCCAAGGAGTCTTTGCTAGATTTGGAAGTACTTAACATTGTCACAGACATAAATTCGGACCTGACTAGTAGCTAGAAAAGAAACACATATCAACTTAAAGGCTTAGTGTTTCTGAAGCACCTACCATCGCAAGCAAAGCCTGCAGCAGCACAACTCTAGACCCCTGACAGTCTCTGCTACAAAGGGATCTTTCAGTCAGTTCAAGAACATTTCTTTCACTGATAATGTATAGAGCAACAACATACATCTCTCCTTCCCTCCTGCCAGTTGTTGCCATTCCTGCATCAGTTGCGCAGGTCCAGTTGTTCAAACGTTCAAAATATTTAAACATCAGGAAGATTTAAAACTCCCTACCAAATCGAAAAAATAGGCTTTAGATACCTGGAATTATTATTATTTTTGTTTAAATCTATGGCACATAAATGACAACAGTCTTACAAGGTGAAATAGAAGTTGTGCACAGTCGCAAGAACCGCGTGACGCGTATGGACAGCTAAAAGAGTACTAGCTAGATGATAACAATAAAACCCAGAGTGGAGATAAACGGTTAGATAAGAAGGGTAAGATGAAACCCAGGCAGCTTGTTCTCTTTCCTCCCCTTAACATACCCACTACATTTCACCCCAAGACAAAACGAGGTAAGGAGTTCAAATGGATTTCTCTACTGAGTAAGTTGCAACAAGGAATAGCAGAGCAACCATCAAAACCTCACTGTTGTCACTGCTGATGTAAGCTGACAACACACTGACGGTACAACCTTTATATTTAATATTTTTACATGCTGCCAATATTTCCTGAAAATATCAAAAGAAAACAGGAAATGACAAAAAAAAAAAAAGAGACAAAAAAAAAATCAAACCTGCTCCTTGACAAAGCTCAATTTTATACCAAAAACGGTACTTCCCAGCTCTAACAGTGTTCTCTCAGCCAGGTGAAAGGCCTACTGCAAACTGTAGAACAGTCTACTAGAGATCACAGAAACAGGTTGAGGTTGGTGTACAGTCAGAAAAACAAAGACAGTAACTGCTGTCATCCCTCTGTACAACAGGAACGTCAGCAGTACCTCTGATTACATGTTTGCATCCTTCTCTTTCCCAGGACCTGCATCTCACCTAAGTGCCAGCTATTCTCAGGACTGCATGGGTTTGGTGTAACCCTCTCTTCCAGGAATGCTCTGATCTCTCTTCCCACCATGCTCCATCAGTGCATTTTTGCTATCTTTTTGGCTGCAGCTGTTGATCGTCCCTGGCAGCTTAGGTTCACTCACCAATGTGGAGAGGTTTTTTAGAAAACAAAAGTACCTCCTCACCTCAGCTGGCACACGTAAGCTATACCATCCTCAGGCTCCCCTTCCTACCCAAACTGAAGGCTACGGGTTCTACTCAGACCTCAAGAAAGAGCCACCACTGAAGGCAGAAGGTGAGAAATTACTTCAGATCTGGCCCAGAATGGACAAAAATCTGCAAGTAGTATGAGGATGGAAGAGCAGGGAAAAAGAAAGGGAAGTTTAAAATATATTCACAGTCTCCTGTGAGAGATGGGCAATCTGCGATAAGAAGTTGCTAAACCTGCTCTTGGCATCCATGGTACAAGGGCACGCAATTGGAAAACTGAAGCCGGTTGGAGAAACAGCGGTAATCAGTTGTCCTGCTGCTGACTTTGTAACTATTCAAAGGCAGTGACCCTCATGTAGGATGGCGGGAGGCTCCAGGTCCTCAGAAACACCTCCTCACTCAGGCCAAGAAGAGTCTAGTCAAGACCAGTTCAATGCTGATACTGCATGGGCAGCCACTGGACATGGTCACTTCTTGGAGCTGATCACTGTTCTTATTCCAAATTATTATAACGGAAGGATAGAGGCAGTCATAAAAGCTGCTTCTTAAGAAGTAATTTACAAATGACAAGTAATTTACAAATGACTTGCACCTTTCTCCTGCCCTCTAGGGTAAAGGAAGCTAGCTTGAAAAATTATTTGAATATCTAAAAACATCCACTTTGAACTCAAACAGCTCACTGCAGAAATGGATAGGAGGTAAGAGAATTAGCATGGCAACTACTTGACCAGCTTTGAAGGGCCTAAAAATATATATCTCTCTCTCTCTATAATCACACAACATAGTATTGCACAGACACAATTTCTAGTTGATACGTTGTACACAGTATCAAGCACAACAACAGCAGAAAACAGACAAGCTATTTCTCAGGACACAGGTTAGTGTGTCCACCCGAACAGGTACGACAGGTACACAGCTCACCTTTCAGTGGCCTGTGCCCTGGCACTGATCTGCACTTATTCATTTTGGGTCTTTTGCTCCAACCAGTAATTGATGAAAGCCATATTTACCAAAACTAAACTTAATTCCTCCAATTCTCCCAAGATCCAAACGAATTCACTCTAGTGAAAAGATGCCTGATATGTTCTAAAGAGAAATTTAATTTAAAATAAAGGAGGAAAGATTTTACAATAATATCTTTGTAAATATGTAATTCCCGCTTTGTTTATTTCAGGAAAACTAGCTTTTCTTCCTTTAAGCAAGTTACAAGCACTTTTCTGAAACATAATTATTACCAGATACTGGATTTATGTTTATGCCATGCTCAAATAAGCCATTGCCAGCCAAGTGTTTTCATGCATCTTTTAAAAATTTTTCTTTACATTTTTTCTTCCTGCAACTCCTCACTAACAAGAAAATGGCTCCAAACAGCCTGTCTACAACTGGAAAGCTGCAAAAACAGCATTCAAAGAATGTTCTAAGATACTAAAGTACATCAGTCCCCTTGTAGATCCAGTATTGCTAGGAAACTGATACTGGTTTGTTTCATATTAAACATTCAATCCGAGTAGAAAAAAAGAATTTCATACGATTCTTCCCCCTCCCACAGGCATAGTGCACACGTGACCAAGACTGCATTCTTCATTAGTACTTTTTGCATAGATTACAGATTTTGAGTAGTCATTTGAACAAGCATTAAAACCAAATGCACAAGAGCTGTGCAATGTGCACATCTGACAGCAACAAATTCCTGGAGACTGTCCATTCATATACACTCAGATTATTCATTCATATCCAAAAGATGCTTTGAGTTACTGTAAGTTTTACTATGAGCAGCAAAAAGTGTTTATTCTGAACTGTTAAAAATTTCAGTCTGTCTCCCTAAGGAATGCTGAAACTGGTAAAGAAGAAGCCTGAAAGTCCACAGGACATAAAGCTAAACCCCTCTAAGTATAGAGTTTAGGTGCTTTGCCGTTGCCTTCATTTCTGAAACAAGCACATTTTAAAGAAAATGTCAATATGGTTCCTCCTCCCAACACACACGGTGCTGTTTTTATCCAGACGGAAAATTAACAGTCACACTCCTGTTCAATGAAATACATATACAAAGGCGAAACAGCACAGAACAAAACCCAAGGGGGGAAAAACCCACACCCACACAAACAAGTAACACCACCACAGATCCAATCAAAAATCACCAATACTGAAAGATTACACAATTTCTGCCTCAGTTGTTCTGATCTTAGAGAGAAAGATGAGAAAAGATAGCTCCGTTTCTCTGAACCATGTTTCTTACTCACTACTTTGGCCATTATCCTCCTAACGTAACTTTGAAATATTGAAGGAAAAACATTGGTTTTCCAACAACTGGCCTCTATAGTAAGGAGGGCACAATGAATACAACCTTCAGCCGCATGCACTTTCAGACATATTACTCCATTGCAATATTAACACATTTTTGTATTTAAGAGTAACTTTGAGAGTAAAACTGTGGTTAGTAAACATGAATCAAGCCATACTCGTTGGCTGTATCAGGCTGTACTTTGGGCTCTGGCTAGTAAGTGTTTGTCACCAATCTACCTGCACTTTGACCGTTCTGTGCCTGCCCCTCCTCTGCTGATCAGAACAGCTCCAGGTTACTTTTCCCAAAAAATTTTTAGGAAGATGTCTTCGGTTTGTACTTTTCCACACTGATCATTCCCAGGTCAGTCACACGTATCTTTCCTCATGGCATTTCTATCAAGTTCATATGCAGTGCTACATAAGTTTCCCTACAAAACCTGAATTCCTTCATTAGAGAAATGGGAACACTGAATGCTTTCCTTGTATCTAAAAAGAGCACAGAGGGATGGAGAATCCAAATCCTTCCCTTTTCCAAAGGAAAAAAACAATCCCAGGTAAAAAGAAAAATGCAGCGGGTGTTTCCAAGCACTCGAGCAGAACTTTTTTAAATTTTAGTGAAGTACTGCTGCTGAGTTTATACAGATTTACAAAACAGTTTATAAAATTGCTATTAAACCAGCAATGAAAGGAAAAGGTAAGTAAGGAAAGTACTCAAATCTGGCACATCATTTTTGTATAAGTTTTGCTAGGAAAGCACCAGAACTCTACGCCATGGGGCAAAACCTCCACTTTTTCTAGTATAATGATTTATAAATTTATCCTGCAATTAGAACTGATAAATACTGACAGGTCGTCACTCAATGTTTTAAATGTGTTTCAACATTGTGAAGACTATTAAAGCTGAAGTGATATTTCAGATGTTCTCATTTTTTAATTTGGCTAATTCAAATGCGTTACTAGAAATAAAAAGCGTACTGAACACTGCTTTCCTATACCTGATGGTACCACAATCACATTACACGACATGCTTGCCATGCTTATCTTCACCGTAATGTTAAACTCTTCACAGTAGAATCCTTTGAAGAAAGATTTAGAAAGGTAGATCTTTATTGTGGACCTTGCACGGCAGAAGGGGGGCTGAGTTTACACGTGCATTGACGTTACACAGACAAAACCCTTTGGACCAGCATTTTCCCCCCAAGTCCTTCAATCCACTGCACATACAGTCTCAGACACGGGCCTATTTGCATTCTGAACTTGATCATGCTTGAATTATTTCAAGTACGGATGAAAGCCCCAAACTGTGTTTACAGTTGCCTGGAACTCATCCACTTTACAACAAGGATGAAAAAGTTACTCAAATGTCAGCAATCCACCAAATGCCCTTCCCACACAAGTTCTCAAGGATTAAACAACAGTGACCGAGAATCTCAGCACAAAGAATCCCTGGCTCTGTCCTCTCTCCGTTGCACGCAGTAGATGGAGCAACACCGAGGACTCAGCTACTGAAAACACAGCAGTCTTTAAACCAACCTCAGCTCTGCTGAACAGGAACACAGCCTGAGATGGAAGTTACTCAGGTAACTGCTGGGAGCTGCTCATTACGCAGGGTAACTCTGCAGTTCATGCATACCACAGCTACTGGTAAAATACCCTTGCACAATACCAGACAATGCTAAATTATCCGCACAGTAAGACAGAATAGGGTGCAGTGGTCGAGCTAATTCAAGACTTAGATGTTCTCTGCAATATTCAGGGCAACTTTAAACCAATACATTTGGTTTCTTAAACATGGGCTCTGTGCCAGAACTAGCAGTGCCCTGGGATTCTGCCATTCTCTAAGAGCCTGGGCACGGAAACAACGCACAGATCAGGGCACGGGGCAGGGAAGAGGGGCAATAGCACAAAGAAAGGTTTGGAAAGGGCCTTCACATATTTTTCTGTGAGAAGACAGAACAATTCATACATATTTTATTATGAAGTGCACCTGGGAATAGTTGAACATGTGTTTCTGCAATATGAACTAAATCTAACATGATACTACTCGAGTATTTTTAATTACAAACTGCCTGGGCAGCTCTACTGACTTTATTTTATTGCTTCTTGTGCATCAGTATTTGCAAAATAGCCCGTACAAATTGGCAAATAAAGCTTGAATGTAATCAGAAATTACAGATGGTATACAAGCAAAATTACTCAGACTATATCAAACACTCACTGTCCTGAGTGTTTCCAAAAATAAATTATGCTTCTTTTTAACTCTATCTTATATTACATTACTAAATACAACCATGAAATTACAGTTCTGGTTTGGGTGGGGGGTTATTTATTTAACAAAATTCTATAGCAGACTTTTTGTTTTAAAGGTGCAATCTCAGAAAAGGGGGAAAAAAATAACCCAACCACCACTTCTAAGATAACATCACAGAAACAATTTACATTAGGTCGGGATTATTTACAGCAGAACTGTAGCTGTGGGGAAAGGCAAATCCTATTTGGAGAAGACAGGAAAATATCAAGGTCTAAAGTTCTACACTTAGGAAGGGCTTTCCCCCTGCAAAATTAATATCCAGGGAGACCGACTCAAGTAAGAGTTTAAGTTAAATACACACTTCTGATAAAGCAAGCACTAAAACAACTGCAGGTATCATATCAATTTTGCGGAATTAAAAAAAAAAAAAAAGAAAAAAGAAAAAAAAAAAGAAAAAGAAAAAGAAAAAGAAAAAAGAAACCAAAAAGCCC
>JAAGNO010006563.1:87575-98147 GCA_033439905.1 Ceryle rudis | reverse complement strand
GCTGCAGACGGGCACAGAGAGATCTGCCCAACTTCCCAACTCGTTATTGTTACAGCTCACGAGATACAATGCCCCATTGTAGCACACAATCCCCACCTCACTAAATCAGAATTAATGAGACACGTAAAACGTGGGAAAGGCCTCCAAGAGGGGAATGGAGCAGAGAGGCATTAAAGGATATATACTCTCGTGGTTATGTGGGACTTCGGTGAGAACCAGAAATTCAGTGCAGATCACCCAACTCTCACACACTGCTGAATTGCAGGACTTCTCTTCCGTAAGACCTTCAAATCATTTTTGCTATGTTTTTCCCAATTTCCTCCTCCCCTTTCCAACTCCAAGAGTCCATCGAAAGTACAGTTTGGCCTAATGTATAATTTCGATGTGGTGACTAATGCATTGCACAGCCTTAAGTTTAAAATTCCCTTTTTTTTGCTTTGTTTTGTTTTGTTTTGTTTTGAAACCGAAGTTAGACAGGTCAAGCCTGGAACATTAGCTACTCAAAGATTTTTAGAGGGTTCTTTTGAAAATGCTTTAATTGTAAAAATGTGTCAGTTCAAGCAGTCTTTCCAAGACATACATGCAAAGGACGGTAGGAGATACCTTTTATTTGATTAACTTCATACAGGAAAGCTTTTGAAACTTATACTTTCTTCATCAGGCTAGCGGATAAAAGCTAAGCTAGGCAACTGATACAGCACTTCAGAAGTTTATTAAATTAACCAATTAAACTGAGGCAGTATACAATATACAGAGGCCAAGGCAAACAATAGAAGGTGGAACACACTCCTGGGGCTGAGGCGATAGTCTCGTGTCAGCATTTCCATTACGAAGCTACTTCAGAGTTATTGTGGGAGGTGTGCAATAAAGAGAGAAAGAAAAAAAAAAAAACCCAAACCAAAAACCAAAACCAAAACCAAGCTTAAACCACTGAATTCAGTCATTCTAAGGGATTCCCAAACATGCCCAGGCGGATGGAAGAGCAAGAGGTAAACGAGTTTTTCACTAATTTTGTCACCTGAATTAGAAAGCAGGTTTGGCCTGGAGGAACAGGTTGGCATGTTCTGCAGGAAACAAAGCCAGGCTGGTCCTCCAGAGCTGCACAGTGCCCGGCATAAGGGAGCCCTGTTCTTGATTGCTTGAAAATATGACCGTAATGAACATGATTAAGCAAGTGCAACCTGTCTGCATGGTTGTGTGGGCTGAGACACAGAGCTCGTTCAGTCAGGGAAGGTCTCTGTGGTAAGGCTGGCATCTCATACAGCATCCTACCCTCGATCGCAGCGTCCCTGCCACTCAGCATAATTCAAACTGTACAACAAGGCAAAGCACAAATACTGTTTGGATCGGCAGAGCTGAACCACAGAAGAGTACCTGGCTGGGACATTTGTCATCTCTTAGTGCTAAAGGAGAACCAAAGTGAATACTTCTCACAGTAGGAAGAATTGAGTGTCAGCTGAACACCCCCAGAATGCTGGGTGCTCAGCATCAGGTTCAGATCCCAGTTTTGAAGGTTGCTCCTTCCCTGTGCAAACAGTTCTTTGGGTAACAGAGATTCGGTGGTTTCACGTTAAATTTCGCAGCACATGAAAATCTTTTCATAAGGTAAAAAACTTTTCAGGCAGCCCCAGAACATCTCATTGAAGAGGAAAAAAAAAAAAATCCAACAAAAAACCCCAACCAAAACGCAGAAAAATAAGAGACCAATAATGGAAACACTGACACAACACTTACTGTAACAGCATGATCAGCAGCAACTATAATTCTCCTTCAGAAAGTTACACCCACAATGCTTTCTTTGGCCTGTATACCTTGTATACTGCTTTGGTCTAACTAGTTAATTTAATAAGCTTCAGAAATATTTAGTTGCCTGGCTCAAAAAGTTGGACACGGTTTAAAACCGGGTAGCCTGGCTTGTGACCACAAGTTGTTCTTGTGATGGCACATCCATCCACGGCTGAGTACAATATCCCGGCTCAGCTCTGCTCCGAGGGCAGTTCTGCTGTGCTCCATTTCCTCTCTGGAAACCAAACAAATCCAGCTCAGTTCCCAGCAACGCAGAGCGGCCACGTGGCTCTGGATACAAAAGCAGCTTGACAAACGAAGGTTAAATTGAATTAGCCAAACCCACTTAGCGTTTCAGCTCTGGGACAGAGTTTAAGAGAGGCACTGGGAAAGCACACAGGGAGCACTGGGAAAGCACACGGTTGCTTTAGAGGAGATGGGATGCCATGGTGGATGAGAACCAGCCTGGGAGCCAGGAGACCCACTGCTATCCCTGCTTTTGCCAGTGACCTACCACTTGACCCTGAAGAAGCCACTCTACTTCATGTGTTTTTCCTTCCACTCTTGCCCTTTTTCTGCTTTGATTATAAAGTTTTCCAAGTGATTGCATCACCCTGTTTGTACAAAATATGCATTTGCATAACATCTCGCCCAACAAGGCCCTGATCACAGCTGGGGCTTCTAGGCACAAGAGTTACAAAGAAAAATATCAGCAAATTCAATGTGTTCAAATGCCCATTATGGGTATTTCGTAACCAGCATTTCTTCATTAAAGAATCTGCTGTGCTGTTTGTCCAGACGGCACAGGATAGAGCAAGGTCTGCGTGGAAGATGGCTGATGCTATTCCTTGCAGGCAGAACCTGAGGGGCATCCTGGAGGAGGAAAAGGGATGGACTGTTTTGCAGGCTAACAGTGAAAATCTAGAACAGTGGCACAGCTCTGACAAACTGACAATGGCATTTTTCTACCCTGAGCTCCAGTTTCACTAGTTCTTTTCACAGGATGTCGGTGCCTTCAAACCCAAATTCATTGGTTTGGCCTCACGTGGCCACACAACTTAGTCCCAGTCTAATCAAAGACTGGGATCAAAATAATGTCTTTGGAATCATTCCCAGAGTTGACGTTTTTTCTCTTCAGTGTGTCTCTCTTTATACTCATCTCCAACATGGTGAATAGCAAATAAAGAGAGAGAGGAGAAAAGAAATGAATTTGAGTAGTGATCCACCTTCTATACCCCAGGTTTGCAGCTAACAACTTTCTAACAAGAGAGCTGCAGAAGAGGCATCCGAGCCAGCAACAGCATCAGAAGGAGCTGGGCTGGAGCCTCAAGTTCTGGCACCAGAAGTGGCAGTGCCCCAAGAACAATATTCAGAAGGAGTAAGGCCGGTGGCAGCAGCCTCTCAGGCTGTCCAGGAGGTAGGATCCCCACCTCCTTCAGTGAGGAAAGGTCAAGATTTCTGGGTGGACCCAAGTCCGGCCTTGCAACCTGAAGGAGGGGGGAAAACCAGCTGTAACCTTGATCCTCATCCAAAGCATCACAGATGTCCTAAAAGCAGAAGCGGGAGAATGAGACTGGCAGTACCTGCTGCTTAACAGCAGGAAAGAAGCAGCACCAGCGTAGGTGCTGCTTTTCTGCACCTATTCCCAAAGCTTGGGTTTGAACAAGCTCATTCCACCCAGCCCAAGAAACAATAAAGCATATGCGAGTTATTGTCGTCTACTTTATAATTCTGTGGGGTCTTGAAGACTCCTGGAAAGCACCTTTATGGTGTCGAGAAGACTAGCAAAGTGCCAGCATTAATCCAAAGAAAATGAGTTGGGCAAGTGCAAAGCAACTTGTTCAAATGTTCATTAAGCCAGTGACAAACTTTGGCTTTCTTAATCCTCTCCTGGTGTCCTACATTCCCACTCTTGATTCCTCTGCACATCCTGTGGCACATTGCCAGGCAGCACGATTCAGCTGAGAGAGTCAGGACTGACCGGCTCCCGTGGAGCTCAATAGAAATTCTGCCACAATTTCTGCAAAATTTGCAGTTTAGATTCTTGCCAGCCAAACCTGTCACATTTCCTGCACAAGTGTCAGAGCTCAATTGGTGCCTTAAGAGCACTCCTAGTTCCAGAGCTGGAGTTGTAACATGTAATGCTGTGCAACATCCATGTACCCCAGTGCCTGGAATAAACCTTTCATGCTGAATATTCCTTCTCTACGTGCTCCAGCTAAATTTGGATGTTCTCTTCTCGATCTCAGTACCTGGGTTTGACTTTTTGTTGTTGTTGTTCTTGTTGTTTTGGTTCTTTTTCCCTTGTTTTGTTTTTTGAAATTCTTAATATTAAAATGCAAGGGTCTGCCCTTTTAAAGGAGAAAAGAGGCTGGAGTGAGTAAAATACCCTTTCCCCTTAATGATCTGCTGCACAGCCGTCTGGGACAAAGTTGGATATGATGTCAGATTCCTGGTGCTTTAACACAACAGGGCTGTTTCCCCTAAGTATTTATCTAACTAAGCAGAACTCAAAGGTTTCCTTCTCCAGCAAACACCTGAGCAGAAATGACTCACCCACAGTGTTGGCAACTGGCACGGATCTCTCAGCCCTAATGCCAAGCGGGCTTATAGTTTTGAAACCCTGAGAGGGGACTGTGACTTCCAGAAAGGTTTGTCCATCTATATTTCGCACAACAAAGCAGCCTTATACCCATTTTTGTCAAGGGCGAGGGTGAGAGATGAGTTGAGGTAAAGCATATTTGTAAGACCAGTCATACAGCAAAGTCATTTTTTCAAGCTCATGAAACATTATAATGCATCTATCTCTAATCAAATCACTTTTTCTTTTTTCTGCCTGACTTCCTTCAAAAATAATGCATATATGATCGTGGTGTGCATGAGCATGCATCTCTAATAACTTTTGAATGAGTTGGTTGCTTTCAGCTCAATTTGATAGAGAGACGGGAGTTTCAGAGCTTCACGAGTTTCATGAAAATAGGCAACTGGGCAGAAAAGGGACTGGAAAGCTGCAGCATGAGTTCACCCAGTGTTGAACACCAGAAAACGACCCTGTAAAGGCACTGGCATGTGGAAGAGCCTCAATGGAAGGTTACGATGGGCCAAGAGATAGAAAGCTGCAGTACACCAGGTACTACCCGAATACTTATTCTGAAGGACATTGTAACAAAAGCCACCAGTCAACAAATGAATGGCCTTCAAGATACAGCACTCAAATGAGCAGAGAAGACAGCTGAATACTTCAAAGGAAGCCTACAAGCAAAAGTACTATTAATTTTAACTAAATCCTGGGCTGGACACTCCTCATGGCCATGTAATCATTAATTTCAGAAGAGTGACTTCTGATATACCTGGGGGGAGTGGGGGGTGGGGGTAAGTCCCAGGTCATACAAATCCACTCTCTATTGCCTGAGTAGTGCCATTTAAAATCAATAGGATTACTCATAGTGGTAAAGTCAAGAACCTGTGAAAGTATTTGCAAGGTTGAGGCGCAAGGCCTGGTTGAGGCACAGCTTTTGTACTTGAAGAACCGGTTCACTTAAAGCGTTGTTTTTTCTTGGTTTTGTTTTTAAAGAAAACAACAGAATAATTAAAGCCATACAACCACTTTAAAGTGGACACGTTTTTATTACTATAACGGGAACTTCCAAGAGCACAGCCATTCCTGGGTCAGCTGAGCTTGCGCCGTGAGGAGCCCCACCAGTGCCGTGAGGAGCCGCGCCAGTGCTGTCAAGAGCAGCCCCAACTTTTGCACCTTGAGCAGCTCGACAAGGAGATGCCAGCCCACTGTGACTACTCAAAGGTCTCCAGGTTATTCACCCACAGAAACGCCTGCTGGAACAGGCAATGTGGGCAAACCTCTGCTTCAAGAACATCTGGTCTGGAGTGTGTAAAAAAAGTTGGATTTTTTTTGTGGAATATTTTTTTTCCATAATTTTCTTCCTATCCTGCGTATGTGTGCCCACAGGGGAAAAAAAAAAAAACAACCGAACAAAACACACACCTAAAAAACTTTGATGTGTGCAGAGTTAAGACTGCCTCACAAGAAGACAACAAAAAGGAGTGTCCATTCTAAGGACAACACCCCAACCTTTAGGAGAAGCGAGGAGGTGGAACAGGGAACTAACATGTTTGGATCGCTAAGAGGTTAAAAAATTGTCACACTTTCAAAGAAGAAGACAAAAGACATTAAGAGTAAACAGGAAATTTGGGAAATCTATTTCATTCAAAGTAGCAAACATCTGGAGTAAATTGTCAAGATCTTAAGATCATCAAAGCAAAGTATTAATGAGGTTAAGAGGCAGCTAGACTGGAGGAGGAGACTAAAGAATACAGTGACAAAGGAGAGAGGTGGAACAGAGAGAGAAACCTGGAGGCAACAGGCTCATAACCTAAAGGGCTTTGTTCCTCTCTGTCCAATCGTTCCTTACCTTAATGCTTCAGGGTTTTTTTTTCAGCTGCTTCTTGGTTTGTGGAAAGGAAATAATACTTTTTTTTCTCCCTAGGAATTCTGTGCTGGGATCTGCGAGCCTCCAAATTTCTAAATTTAACTCAGAAAAGTACAAGAAAACTGAATACACGCTACTCCTTCCACCATGTAGAGCTTCCTGGAGTCTGGAGTCCTCATTTCTCCCTTTCACACTTCAACTTAAGAATAATTCTTACTTTTGTTACAAAACATTTCTTAAAGAAGAAAAGCCTTGTCCCTTGAATCAAAAGGATTTAGTGAAGATCTCCATTGATTCAAGAGATATTTTTTGAAAAAACTCATTTGTTTAAGAGTAATTCAAACCAGGATAAACAACACCTTTAAAGATGACAAAAACCAGTAGGCATAAATGAATAAAGAGTCAAAGAAGGAAATGCTTAGCATGACTTAGCCCTTAATATCCAGATCCCTCTCTAGAAGGGATAATCAGAAAGCTATGTTGGCCCTTACTCAAAAGAAGGGAACGGCCCTTCCATCTCTGCCTGGACTTCTATTAACTATATTGGTTACATTCATGGTCATTAACATCCTTTAAAAGATGATCTTGGGATTTCATTTTCCACCTCCCATTATTGAGCAATGGAACATTCATAAAACAGTAGACAGAAACAACTTTGTAGAAAAGGACAAGAAAGTCTCCGAGTTCCCCTCTCTGCCAGCTGAATTAAACTAAACTGAGGGTTTCACATGAAATCGATTGAGGAGCAGTGCTATATATGCACATACATTAATCAGCACGCTGCGGGGATATAGCACAGGAAAACACAAACTTGCCTGTCCTCTGCTCTAACAACCACATGCAAACTTCAGCCAAGCCTGGGAGAGGTTTCAAAGATGCAAAGCTCCTGTGTTGGGTTTTTTTTCACCCAGGCAGCTGGGTAAAGGATGAAGATGCACTCAAGCCCCACCAAACTAAAGTGTTTATTAGACATAAGAGAATCCACACCAGCCTTCATTACTTGGCTAATAGCACAGGGCCCTCTCGTGCTGTTTGTTATCAGCTAAGCACCCACATCTAAGCAGTCCAGGTTTTATTGGGAACACCTACTCTTGTCTGCAAGAGGCAGCTGAAGCTCCGCTTCAACCTCAACCACTTATCCATCAGCTGTTGCCAAATCCTTTTCTGCACCTTCCCAGTCCAGAGGAGCCCACAGGCCTATTGTGGGGCCACCCTGCACTGGCAAGGGCACCGGGAATGCTGACTGGCACTTGGTCCCAGAGAGCCCCATGTTGCCCAAAGCACGGGGAGTTTGTCTTTAACTGAAAGCAAAAGCAATGTGCCTTGGCACTTGGAGCAATGAGTTAGATCAGAAGAGTTTTTAATGACTCAATGCATTTGAGTTACCCAAATCTGGGGTGAAATTAACCACCAACTAACATGGTGGTCATGAGAGGAGGGGTGTCTCCTTCAGGAGCCAGTTCAGACCTGGTTCCTCACTTCAAAGGTGCTCTGGGCCATCCCTCACTAGACTGACTATAAAGCAAGCACCAAAACCCCTGTTCCTCACTTCAGCGCTTCAACAAGATGCCACAAACACCCACAGCAGTTAAACTGGCCGAGGCCTCTTATATTTCTCCCAGTTCTAACACAGAGAATCAACACTAGAGGGGCTTCAAGACACTCCACTCTATTTTTTGCTCCACTGTTTTTAACTTGCCTTTAAAACATTACTAGAAGGAGGCATCTGGAAAAAAAAAACCAAAACAACCAAGATTAAAAGTTTACTCTCTCATCCAGATATGTGAACAGGCAACCTGGGCAGACTCTGCCGGGGAGAGCACGCTGCCCAGCACCCCGCTCCTCGGGGCTTAACTGATACCAGCCTGATACGTGCATGCACAAAACACGGGAGATCTTTAATAGTAAAAGCAGGCGGTTGTTTTTTTCAGTGGCTGAGGGGTGCCTTAATAAGCACGCTGTGTTGTAGTGGCTGGAAAAAGGTGATAAGCTTTATATGTTATATGAAAAGCCAGGGGGTTACTTTATATAACCAGACACAGCTGACTAAACAGAGCACAGAAAGTCATGCACAGCCAAGGTAAGACAAAACAAAACAACAAAACCCCTACAACTTTCCCATCCCACCTCCCCCAAAGAACCGGTTCCCCAGACAGAAGCCCGGGGTTGATCTGAGGCCTCAAACACACTAATTAATATGCTGCTGGGAAAAAAACACTGGCTTACCTTGGCACACTGAGCCTTCGCCTCCTCCACGTTGGTGGTGCCGGAGCAGGGATGGCAGAACCAGGTTGTGCATGGGTGCGGAGCAGCCCCTGTGGCTGAGCCCGGCTGCCTCAGCTGGCAGTGGCTGCTGTGGGGCAGAGAGGAGCCCATTAACATTAACTCCTCACAGCTATGGGGCTGGAGGAGCCCTGGAAGGTTCCAGGTGTCCCCTCAACAGCAGCCCTCAGCTCGTGTCTGTAGCCCACGGGAAGGCGTCTGCAGATCAGGGCTGCCACAGCCACCGCCTTGCTGGCTCCTGGGGCCCAGCCGAGCCTCGTGTGCAGCCAGCAGCCAGGCTGCAAGAGGCTTGGGGGGGTCATTCTGCTTTAGCACGTTTGCATCAATGTGTTTAACCCAAGGACAAAACTAAACTTGTCCATCTTTTCCAGGAAAAACCAGGGCAGCGTGCAGTATTCTGGTGTTACCTGCGTGCTCCTGTTCGTGCAAAATGGGTGAACTGTAACACTGATCGAAGAAGAAATCACTGATATTTTTTAAGGCTTTTCACAGTCCCAGACAAAACACGGCTACTTGTACTGCTTCAGCACTTGATTCACACCAGTATTATTTTTCCAAGCATTTAATTCTGTCACAGCCTTTACACTCTCAGCCCAGTTGGGGAGGGCAGAGATCCTTGCTGAAACTTGCTAATTCCTGCTCTACAAATAACTTCACGCCTGCTGGTTAAACTGCATCCTTTTTACATGTGATGGCTTAAAGGCACTAGCTGACCAGTGAATTCATGGAGATTTAGCTCTTTCTGGCCTTCCAGAGGAACGCACCCCCAGCCCTGCTCTCTCTGGTAATGAGCTTTCTACTCATCAGAGCTGCGGTGGCTCTCGCAGCTTCCAAAACTTAAAGGAAGAAGGCAGGAGAAGTGAAGTTACCCACCATCCATTCCTGTTTTCTGTAAAGCAACATCTCTTTGAACCATGTGAGCCTGTGACACTCCGAACAATACCAGTTTCCAGCATAGCATGGGTAGGTTCATGCAGGAGGCCAAACCCCATACAAAGCAGGAATCAAAAGGCTTTCAGTAACACTGAGCAAGTCAGCCAAAGGAGAACCAGCTCCTCACTTCCCAAGTGTGGAGTGGGATGTGGTTTATCTGTGCTGGACAGGTATATAGAAACGTGCTGCTGCTTGAGCTTGGTGAGTGGTGTTCACAGCTCTCCAAATAGCCACATTTCTCCTCCAGAATGGCTTTTGATGATAGTCTCCAGTAACAAGAAAGAGAAAAGCTGTAACACCTGCAGCAAATACCCAACCAAGCCTATCGGGAGATCTGTTGGGAGTCAGCTCGCATCTACAGTTTTGAAGAATCAACATCTGGAAAGGCAGTGTAGTCAATGGATACTGGTCAACAGAAAATGTGGCTGATCCTCATTCTACCTACTCGCTGTGTGATCTCAACAAAGGTGGTTCTTACCTCACTTTTTCCCTTCGGTCCTCTGGCTGTTTGGATCTCCTTCACTTGCATACATAAGTTCTCTTATCCCCTGAAAGGGCAGCTATTGTCTTCTAATTGTTATAACACAAAGTCCCTGCCTGGCCTAGCAACACAGCTCTAGATTCCTGCTGAAGCAGATGACCAAACACCAAGCTTGCTGGTATATTTTGCAAAAAAAATGATGTTCCTCAGGTCAAAAGGCACATTAAACGATCATTTCAACTGAAAGGGGCAGTAACAAATGGCAGCATTTCCCCAGATAAGGAGTCCAGGAGGCATTGCCATGCTTGACCTTAAATACCTGAGTTAACATTCCTAGGACCCTGCTTTGTAATTAGACAGATTCTTGCAGAGGCTGAATCAGAGAGGAACTTAAGTGCCCTGCAATGCCTTTTCAAGGACCTCTCTCCCTTCAATCACTGAAAAGAAGTCCTGCAGAGATAAGCGTCCTTGAATATACACTAGATTTAAGTGGCCAAAGTTAAGTCAATACGTAAATATCCCCCGAGTTCTGTAACTAATAAAAATTTCCAGGTTTACGCATCAGAAAACCATGATTTCAAATACTCTGCCCACATATGCTTCAAGGACCCAAAGTCTGGCTCCTTCAGTGTGAAACCTCTC
>JAAGNO010006563.1:44940-87475 GCA_033439905.1 Ceryle rudis | reverse complement strand
GGGGGGTCTTTTCTGGTGCAAGCCTTTAAGAATCCAAGGGGATTTGCTCTTGCATATAAACCAGCTGTGTTGAAGTTGGTTTTCCCCATTTATGGTGGGAAATACATTCTCATGGAGTATAAGTAATATCATAGGATGACTTAGAAATGGCTGGCTGTGATCCACGGGTATCATCTCACTGCTGACTACTTGAACTTAAACAGACTGATGGGGAAATTAAGCAAGACCCCCGGGGGAGAAACTTTTTCTGTAGAGTTGCCTACAGGCAGGTTAAAGACCGGTGACCTAGAGCCCAGTTAAAAAATGTGTCCAATGTAAAGTATCATTACTAAAACCAGAAGACATTTTGAGGACAACAGGGGAGAAGGAAAAGGGGGAGGAGGAGACTGTTCTAGGGACAGATACTGTTCAATGTTAAAAATTTAAAGGGCAAAACAGAGAACACTTGGACAAAATCTGTGGATGATGGAGGATAAGCTAGGAGAAATTATGTGGAGTTTGGAGGACAAGGATAGAATTCAGAACAGCCTTGAATCGAGGGGGAGATAGAAGGACCCATGAGAAGAAATTGAAGATCAGTGCAGATTATTACATGTTAGAGGAAAGGCACCAGTAAAATTCACTGAGTAATTGGTTAGGCTGCAGTTTCTCAGGAAAGGATCTGAGGTTCAGCATGTAGCACAGATTGATCAAATGTCAATCCAGTAAAAGATAAGTGTCATTGGGGATGTATGGACAGTGCTGCTGTATGTAACATCATAGCATCACAGGTTTATTCAAGTTGGAAGGCTCTTCTGGATGTAGTCTAGACCAAAACTCTGTCTCTGAGCAGCACCGGCTAAAGCAAGTCTCCCAGGACCATATCCAGCTGGGTTTGAGATATCTCCAGTGATGGAGGTTCCACAACCTATCTAGGCAACATATTGCAATACTTAACCACTATCGATGTGAGAAAATTTAAAGAGAATTCCATGCATTTCAGTTTGTGCCCATTGCCTCATCCTATCAATGGACATTGGTGGGAATGGATTTGTTGTGCTCCATCCCATCATCCAGATCATTAATGAAAATGTTAAACAGTATTGGCATTGGATTTTCCTACAGGAAACTCATACTTCAGACAATCTGCACCTTTTTAACATCGCTGAAAACTCGAGGTATGTCCTTAGATAATCCCTGCTGGTACATTACCAAGGCAACAGAGGCAGCGGGGAATGGGATCTGAGAAAGTCTCTGGGATAGATGGCACAAGCTAGAGGGGGATCAGAGGCAGCAGTTACTAAGAAAGAGAGGTCTGGAAATAAACTTTTTACTCACACTTCCTAGAAACATACACAACCTTCACTGGTGCCGAATCACAGCGGGTGGTGTTGGTTTGTTTGGGGTTTTTTTACAGACAACAAGTCCCTGAAATAATTATTCCATTTGGCTGGTGCTGAAAGTTTGTGTCCAAGTTGGCATGCTATGCTTGAAGAAAAATATGCCCAAATTTAAGGTAATCTTAAAGAGAGCAAGAAGAATTAAAAGTGTAGAAAAGATGGCTGGGAGGAAAAGCTGGAAAAGGAATATTGAGAGAAAGAAAAGTAAACAGTCTTCCAGCGTGCTAACGTTCATTGCAAAGAGGATGCAAAGGATGAAATTGGCTTGATTTGCAGACAGAAAGATTTCAGTTAGATGGTAGGGGGCAGGGGGAAAGCATAAACAGGCTAGCTTTGGACTTGAGTTTATCTAGAAATTTTAGACAGGTCGGAAAAACGTTTCTAACAACGATCCTGCCTCCAAGCAGAACGACAAGCTGGGGGAAACTTCCCCTTCTCTTCCTTTTATGACCATATATTTCAAAGGCTGCTCTACCCATTCATAAGGTTCAGGAGAAAAAAAAAAATCACAGGATTGAACATCTAAGAGTGAATAAAACACATTATCAATTCTACACCGTTTCTTTGGGTTTTGACATCCTAAGAGTAATTGTTTGTGAAAGAACCAACGCTGAAGAGCAACTGCCAGGGTTCATGCAAGTTCAGTTCCCAACTGATCATTTTAATGATGCTTGGTGAGAATCTGTTTTTGTGGAATTATTCTCAGCTTTTTGTTCCCTTCAGTTATTTGAATCTGCATCCGAAACTCAGAAGCAGAACCCTATGTCCCCAAATGAAAATGGAGATCGAAATGTATTTGGGATTGGTAAAGATGCTTAAAATAAGCCTGTTACAGTTGCATTATACTTACCTGAACATCTCTCCTTCCTCCCTATAGAAGGGGAAGGTTATGGCTCCAAATTCTCTTACATGATGGTCCAAGAGTCCAAGCTGCAGAAGTGCAAATGAGCTACAAGTTTGGTGGTGTAGCCCAACCCAAAGATCTCTTCGAGAAGTCCGTAATAGGCACTTGTCTGTTGCACTGCCTCTGAAGTGCAGTAATGCTGGGGCAACAGGTAGGAAAGGAAAAAAAAAAAAAAGGAAGACATGGATTTTGAACAAAGAAAAAAGTGCACCAGTGAGGAAGGGGCAACAGAACTGCAAGAAAACCTGAAGGCAAATACGTAGGTTCACGTGGAACTTCAGGCTACAAACCACTTAGGAGCGCCATGGGAGCTCAGGGTGGTTGAGAGCACTCTGGTGGTGCATGAACATTTGGTAGCTGCTGAAGGACCCCACAGACTGCATCCTGGTTTAGTCTCCATCAGAAACTGGAGAAAATTTTGACTACATTTCAAGAAAAGCCTCTGGCTTAGCTTCCTCCAAAAAGGCTACCTAGGTTCCTCAAGGTAAGTAGGGGCAATTAAGTGATTTCCTCCAATACTGCACAGCTCCAAACCAAATCACTCATCTAGACAAAGCCTAGAGCAACCTAATCTGCACTAAAGTGGTCCTATTTTCCATCCTATTTTCCTTCCACAGCTCTGTGCTTCTCTCTATCTGTAGCTGTTAGGGAGCAGCTTCTCCCTGGGGAACAGGCAACCTGCAGCAGGGCATGGTAACATGGTCAGAAGAAAAGTGGCCTCACCAATATCCAAGCAAGGCCAGCCCAAAGGTGATAGTCAGGTTCAAGAGTCCAGATCATCAGGCAAGTCTACCATGATGACAGAGGGTCAGGACCAAGCTGCAGATCAGAGTTACGTCCAGTGACAGTTACTAGAGACAAACACAGTCCAGTGGTTGCTAGGCAGGTCCACAGTGACATGGAAGGCCCAAGAGGCAATGCGGATCCACAAGCGTAACTTAAGAAAGGTGTGAAGGTCCTGGTGTGAACTTAAATGGGTATCTTGGGCCCACTGGCATCAGGTGTGGGTGGAGGTTCCAGGGGGTACTTATCGGGGCCATTAAGGTCTACTAGTGCACTCAGGGCCATGACAGTTGCAGACAGGCAAGAAAATTTAGGGAGCTGATATGACTGAAGAGTAAGGAGGTGTCTTCTCAGTCAGCACCTGGTGTGTGTGTATGAGCTCTAGTGCTGATCTGAGGGAGAGGGGGTGTGCAGTCAGGGGAAGGGGAGAATGTGGAACTGCTCAGACCAGACTCAGAAATCAGCCTAAGATGCCACAGAGCTGCACTTGAAGAAGTCACGTAACTAGGCAGGAAGAGATTAAAAAGGGCCCATCAGAAAGTGGCACACTTTGATGGAAAAATGTGACCTCATCCTTCAAGAGCATTACTCTCAAAGTTTTTGCCTACCAGCTTGCATGAGGGAAAATGAACCTCTCTGGACTGAAGGCCAAAGGTAAAGTGCGCATGCCTTTTTGTCTCATCTTCAGTCTCATTCTGAAATCTTTAAACAGTCCAAACCCCATAAGCACTGTCTGACATCTGATGCCTGGGTGACTTCAGCTCTTTTTATTGGAACAGTCAGTACTCATTTGGTTGGGTATGTGATTTTGTGGAACTCATACAAGGTAGTATTAGACTTTGCAGGTGCGTTTGTGCCGTACAAGAGCACTTTCCAGACCCACCACTCAAGCAATTTCCAAATGAAATCTCTAAATGACACATCCATTTTGCAGCCCTCTCCCATAAGCAGCTCCTTAGCTTACTGCGAAGTGCTGTTACTTGTCTGGGTCTGCATAAGAGCCTAAAGCAGAAGCTCATAAATCACCTTTTCTACTGTTACACTGAAAATCCTCTACCTCCATGACCTCCCCCTGCCTATCTACAACGCCATCCCATAAGCAGTGGTCATATACCTGTGGAAAACCAAAACAAAACACCTTCTGGGGGGAGAAGAGCCATCGTGTGAAACAGAGGGAGGAACTGTGCTTGTAGAAAAGCTCAGCTTCTGGTGAATAAGACGTGATGTGGAAAAAGGGGGGACGTAGACTCTGGCATCTCATGGAGATTTACTAGTTCCCAAAGCCCAGTCAAGCTGCACACTTCATTGGGAGGAATGGGCCTGTGTGACCACACAGTTACCAGAACATACAGCAAGAAGCACTAAAGCCCTCTCTGCATCTTCAGCAAGATTCCTGTAAGAAAGGGCCAAATTTTGCTTCTAGCAAAATATTCTACTAATATTTTTAAGGGAGAGAATCACTGGTAGATACAATTGGGAATTGCCTACTCGTACCAGAAAAACAGGAATACACACGGTGCTTCTGGACGGGGGGGGGTGTGTGTGAGAGATTTATTATGTCAACTTTGTGTCTGCTCAGAGTCTTCTCCTTCCAGCTTCTCCATATATTACTGAGTGTAGGGGTTTGCTGGAACAACAAAAAAAGCAGGTGGGCATGAATGTCACATTCCTGAACCACGCTAAAGCTTTTTCGTGTCATTTCTGCCCCTCCTGGTGAGGGCAGAACTTGACACTTTGCCCTCCTGTTCTCTTTCTACAAAAAACTAAGATGAAAATGGAAAATAAGTGACTTGTTACTTCCTCTCAATGTCTGTGGGACTGTGGTGCCAACAACACTGATGCAAAAGGAAACCATTTTCATTAGTTGTTAAAACAGCAGAAGCTTGTTTTACTTTGGCTGCAGCATCCTCCTGACTCCCACGCAGGAAGTACTCGTGCAATATTCCACATAGGCAGAGTATCTCCAGTTCCTAGAAGGCCAAACACAAGAAACTGTAACCCATTTTAGAAACTACGCTGATCTTGGATTATGAAAGCGAGAGGTAGTCCGCTCTCATGTAACCCTGGGCTACAGTTCCCGAGTTCTTTTCTTGTCTTTGTTCCTAGACTTTCAACAATCAAAACCCCACCCCTCCAGGGTGTGCCTCATGTGTGAAAGAAGGCTGATGACCAGGGTGAAATGACCTAATGACCGAGGTGAAAGGCTAGGTGCTATTCTTATTTCAAGGACAACCTCCAACACATCATAAAGGTACCTCTGAAGGGAGAAATTCATTCTTACTGGTTTCTAAGTGTGCCCAGGTCAATTTTACTATGAGAAAAATAGCCACTATGCCACTACTTCTGTTCTTCTGGCCAAGGCGATTGAGTCAAGTGCCTTATGAAACTGGCCACATCACTGAGACAGAGGGGGCATATTGCATATTCAGAAGGGCTTAAGACTGTTTTATTTACACTTTCATTGCTAGGGGCTGTGAAATAGAACAAAATTCTATTTACCAAATACTCTTCCTGGTGCAATAAGTTAGAGGATTTCTCAATTAATACATGGAGCTTATGCATAAAAGACAAGAGGTTAAGCAACACTGCAGTGCCCAGTGGACCATCTGGTAAACATTAGGATTGTCAATAAATCACGAAAGCACCAGTTCATCAAGAAAATTCCATTTCAAACCACTGACAGAAAAAAAAAAGGATGGGAAAAAACTCACAAAATTGGTATTTTCATCTTTTATAAAAACAGGAGCATTAAATAACTTTAATCTAATTTCAAATGTTTTATTGGTTCTCTGCTGATGACCACATGGCTTCACATACTGAATGTTTAGCCCTTTGTCTTGCACACAAAAGCATTATGAAATAACTTGGTGCATCACCACAGGAGAAGCTCATCTCTTCCTCTTAGTCTTTCTCCTCACCATGGGTGATAACGTAACAGAGGTTCTTATAGTCAAGATTACCAGAGACATCTGGAGGGAAAGCAGCAAACATCTGCTTGATCTGCCAAGGAAACAGGAGATAAGTGTTACAAATGTAGGACTGTGGGACAGCAACATGTACCACACTTCATTTTCAGCCCAGTTCAGCTCCCTTCTGTCTTGATCCGTTAACCACTGTGGAAAACTTTCCCTTAGCTTCAGTAAAATTGAAATGGGAATTAGGACATAACTAGTTAATACAGTCCTGCTGGAATCCCACCAAGCTCACTATCAAAAAAGGCTCTCCCTGAAACCCAGGTAAGGTCTGGCCAAATAATGTGCTATGCTCTGCACTCTCGTCTCTTCGTGCCACGAACCAGCTCCACTCAATCTCATCTTCTGAAAATAAAGTCCCTCTAAATTCCTCCCAGCCAGCAGAATCCATGTTCAGTCTCACACAAACCACAAAGTCAGTACCTCATTTCAGAACCCATTTCAGATTTCAAACAAAATAACTCTCACAGAAATAGAAACCAGATCACAGTCCCCACCCAAACCCACTCGAACTCTGGTGAATTCACTGCCCAGCTCACCAGAGGAAAGAACAGCAAGAGATAGGCCACGCTTACACTTGGATGGAAATCCAAAGAATCTGTTTGACTTTGATTTAGCCATGGAGCTATTCAGAAGAGATGCTTTGAATTGTTCCTAATTGCTAGAGCTGGCATCAACCTTCTCCCCGTCTGGATTTCAGCTGAGTTCATGCATTTAAAGAGGGGCAAATACTTATTGCTGAATAGTAGCCGAAGATGGATTCTTATTTTGGATATAAAGAAGAGGGTCCTTACCTCTTCTTGACTGAACCGGTCTGCCTGTGTCATAAGCATTTCTTTGATGCTGTTCAAATAAAACGAAATAACCTGATTAAAGAGTGATAATGGCACATGACAATTCAGATGGCAAGATCCCTCCTGAAGTCGCATGAAAGAAAATCTGTGTGACCGCATAAATTAGAGCTGTTAATCCTTACATGATATTGTAAGAGATTTTCTGTGGGCACCCATCAGTGTCAATGCCTCGCTCTGCCAACTTATTTTGCTTTTGTGACATTTTATAGAGGTTTAAAATTGTTTAAGGTTATTACTCTAATTGAAATACAGCAATTTTCTATGCTTATTTTAACCTAAAATGGTAGGTTTTTCTCACTTGCTGTTTAAAGTTTGGATCACTTAACAAAACCAAAAGAGAATATTTTCTGCAAAATCTGAGGATGAAAGGAACAGAGCATGAAATGAGAAAGAGGACTTGAAAGAGAACTCCAACAGCTATTCCGAATCATCATCTGAGAATCCCTTTATTTGCATGCAGTCGTTCCCAGAGGAGACTGTGAAGCTGCATGAGACCTGTTGTATTTCACGGTACAATGTCTTGATCTGGAGTTACAGCACTGTAACAAGAAGCTTATCCCACACACAATCTGCATCCTATGCAATTACATCAAAGAGAATATTTTGGGGACAGCCTCTCAGCTGTTTGCAAACCCATTGTGGGAAGTCAGTCGAGCACGTAATTTTTTTACCTAAATTTATAGGTGAATAGAAAAGCCGGGAAGAATGATTATTGTTTCTAGTTTCTAACCCCTTCAGATAAAATGTCTTTATAGTTCACCTGGTTACTCACGTACGCCGTGTGTACCTGCACAATGTACCAGAACATCCACCAGTATGAACTCAGCTATAATGTCACATACACATCCCTTTCACTTGCACTAATCATTTCCCCTTCCTGTAGAAGATTTCCTATATTCGTCTCAAAGAGTTTGCGTTCGCGCTGAAGAGGCAGAGTTGTCTCCTTGTGTTACTACCAAAGGTATTTATACATGATCAGGATTTTTTCTAGATCAGTAAACCAGACTCTAAATCTGTGATAACAGATGAGCAGTCTGTTGGACAAAACCCAAAGCTAAAACAAGTCTAGAAATCTGGTTTAGTCTGTAGATTTTTTAAAAAGGCTGCTTTTTTTTGCAGAATTTGCTGTGGGGGAGTGAGAGCAATAGCTCTTCTGGAAACAGCCCTTTCTGCCTTTTCAAGTGAATATTTATTTCTGCTTTTTAAAGTGAATATTTAAAACTAACTATTTATAATAGAAATCATGCCTGCACAGGAACACTGCCATATGAGCAAAATTCACCTACTGTGGGTGCAGATGTTCAGGCAAAACAGCAAAGCTTCCCGTTCTGCTCCCAGACACCACGCATCACGAGTGAAAATAAAGACACACAGATGAAAGTGTAGTTTTGATGGCAAAGCTACAACTGTACTTCCTCATATCTCTGACACACATATTTTTTTTTCCAGTAAAAGGCTACAACAAAGACATATCCCAATTTGCGTAAGAGGCGCATACGCTTCTGAATCTCTTTCTTGTTGATGTGAAGAGCTCGTTTGGAAGGATAGAAAGGGGAAACTGAAAAAAAAGAAGTTTCTGGGTAATGAATAAGGATCTTACCCACGAGGATGAGAGTGAAATATCCAGGCAAGTTTTGGGAGCTACTCTGAAGTCACAGACAGAGCTTAAGCTATTGTATATATTTTTCCTGCATTGCCTTACCATTCTCTCCACTTAGCAAAGTCTTCATCTTTCTCCCATGTTGCTGTTTCCATTTTGTTATCCTGGCCAGTTGCTACGTGGCCGCATTTTATAAAGTGGAATTTTTGAATGATCAGTGGGTGCAAGAGGGGAGAGACCACTCATTAGCATAAATTGATTATTGGATATACGTGTGCTGGGGCAAACAGCGTTAGCAAATGAAAACAGGAAGCGTGCTACAGGAAGGAGCGTGGTGAGCACACTTTGCAATTTTGTCAGAAGTCACAAACAAACTTCATCACAAACAGGACTGAATTAAAAAGAGATCTGAACACTACGTGTCTTCTATTCACATGCTTAAAGTATTTAGGGGAAAAGAAAAGATCAAATATCCAATTATAATCTTCTGATGCACAGCCCAGTAGGCTCTGGCACACTCAGAAGGAGAAGGACTGAGTTAAGGATCTATGCACATTTTCCATTATTTATTTTATAGAGAAAGGAACACTCACAATTTCCAAAGCTAGAGATAATGCTCTTTTTTTTAAAGACTATTTCCTTAAAAAAAAAAAAAAATCCAAGTCTTCTGGGCAAAACAGAATATCCATTTGTCTTGATGTAGGAGTCTAAATGTTATCTCTTATCCTGGCTGGCATCTATTTCTTCCCAGCTACAAATACTTTGTTGCATTCTTATAATTTCAAAAGCTTTTTTTTTTTAATTATCTGTGAAATCTCTGGGAACATTTTGGTTTTCCACTGGGTTTGCCCTTTCCACTGTGCTGTCTTGGAGCAAAACAGGTGAGTTGGAGTGAGCTGTGCTCTACAATCATGATGAGAAATATCATTGTCTCAGCCAAACTTAGTCTCCAAAGGTCCAGGATGCATGTAAACTCTCTGGGCCCATTTTCATCTCGTACAAAGCTGAAAACTTTTGCTGGCACCAGCATCAGACAGAGTTGGTGTTGGCCTGACTCACTTTGTCCAATGAATGGCATTTAGGACTGAATCATCTAACCTCAAAGGCTATGCCAGTTTACACCAGCTGAGAATGTGACCTAAGGCATTTTCTCTTTTTGACATCATGCTATAGGAAGGATCTTATGTGTGGTATAACGATGCGGACAAACAAAGTCTGTCATTGAATTTGGAAGTAAGCTATAAACTCCTGGAGTTTCTGGAAAGGTTAGAAGACTCCATCCCAGCTACCATCAAATGGACTGAGTCATTTCCAGACTAGAGGTGAAAACACACTGAGGGAAGAGACATCAAAAAAAAAAACCAACCCAGAAGGATGTTAACTCCATGAACATGAAAAGAAGTTCTGATTAAAAGGTCAACATGGCTGGTTTTGGAGAGAAACATTCCAAGATTTTTAATATGGAGAAATATTATTTATTAACATTAACTGTCATATTGAAATGGCTGCATGAGCCAACAGAAAAATTGTTTCAAAACCTTCAAATGTCTAAATTTTGGAAGCATATGAATAGAAGTTAAACCTCAAAGACATTCACGGAATTGATTTAATGGTTTGTTCTGTAATGATCAACATTACCCTCGGGTCTAATAAGTAAACATTATGCTCTGTTGTGGTGATGAACTAAAACAATTGTCTAATGTTAGCACTGCAGTGGGGGTGGGGACAAGGTTGACCTTTTCCATCAAGGAAAAATACAAGTATTTCTCTCTCATCTTCATTCTGGAGTGTGATACTGCATTCCTAATTTGCCCCAAACTCTAATTGGCTTCCAGCATTTAAGGAATGTAGAACCGGACACAGGGTGGCAAGCTGCAGATTTTGAATGCAGTATATTGTTACAGATGGTGGTGGGAAGTATAACATTTCACGGCCTTTGTATTATCAGAAGATTGTATTTCATGGTTGCAATTTCACTACTGTGTGATCTGGCCTGTTTGGCAACAGGCTACATTTTATTCTGATTGTTTGAGTCACTTCTGACGCGTTTCTGTGACCGTTCTTCCCAAGCTGTTTGGATAATGTAAACCTCAACACAATCAGGGTGACTGTTAGCCCTCTGCTCCTACTAATAGTTTGCTACATCCACTTGTTGTGTTTTAATTATTTTGGAAGATCTTTAGTAAAAAGACTCTTTGCTTTTATTCTGCATACTGGGTACCATAATAGGACTCTCATACTCACCAGGGTACTGCCATAGGAAAGCACGTGGGTAATGGAGAGAAATAGTGTAAGTGAATTTTGTATTCTCAACTAAATTTCATGAGACATCAATAATTGCAGATAATGGCATGAAAAATTCCACCTTAGAGGTTCTGATAAGAGAGGTTTAGTTTTCATTTATTTTATCACAACATTAGCAGAATTAATTGATTCAAATACAGATTTGTAGCTCATGGTTCCCTAATAAATTTCCTATACATTTTATGCTCTATAAAATCTGCTTGAAATGGCAGCTGCAGTAAAAATATAGACCCCAAAGTCACCAAGAGAGTTAAGCACATGTGTAAATCTAGGCACATAAAGCATTTCACAGTAGCCATAGGTCAGATGTCCTCATCCACTGCCCTTACGTGATGTCATTTATCCCATTTACCTGACGGCCTCCCTACACCATTCCAGCAGTGCGGTGAGGGTTTACATTTGTGTGATTAGCACTGAAAGTCCCTTTACCTTGTTTTTGTGGTGCGACGGGTTGTGAATACAAATTAAGCCCTGCCTCCTTATATTAAAAATAGCCACATTGACAATAATTGCCATATTATTAATAGTAGCGTTTGGTTTGGCTTCCACCATATCTAGTGGAATTTTACAGCAAATTCTTGTCCAGAAGCAGAAGGCTCAAACGGTAAACACATAACAAGGAAAAGGTCCTCACCAAAACCATGTCGCGGAGTTAATTAAATTGATCTCTTTCTTTTTTTTTTTTAAGGGGACTATCTTTCCCATTTTAGTCAAGCACTCTGAGAGTTAGGCACCAGACGTGCAGTTTAATTTTGCATATGGAGTTAATCTACAAAGAGTCATGTGTTGATTTATATCCAGACCTTCAAAAAAGGCTATCTAATGGCCTACATGTGATTATATTTCCGTTGCCTCTTGCAATGTCTGAAGACAATAACATCTCTTTTTGGTATACAAATACATTCATACAATAGTCCAGTCTTCTAACTCGGGCTTACAAAGCTAAGTGTTTCTCTGCCTGACAGTTCCTCCGCCTATTAAAATACCGTGAAAAATATATCTTTTAAGCAGTTCTCTAAACTCGTGCAATTATTTTTATTCTTATACTTTTAAAAAAGATTTGAAATAAACTTACTAGTCTGCCTTTATGTGGCCTTTTCCTTCTGGGTCGAAAATCTTAAAAGCATTCAGAATGGTTTCTTCTGGGTCCGTGCCTAAAATTAATGAAATATAATTTAGAAGCCTGGATGTATTTCTGTAGCTGCTGAATACTTGCTAAGTAATTGCATTCACTTGAAAATAGTGTAAAATGGAGAATTCTGCAGTTGTAGGTTTGAAGACAAAGGTTCCTTAAGTTGGCAGCATTTGTCATGTCAGATAAACAATAGAGGTGAATAGTTCAATGCTCAGAAGCTTAAAAATAATAACTCATATCTATTCTATGTCTGCAGGAGAGAAAACTTCCAGGAACTGGTCTCCAATATCAGTACCCAGAGGATTAGGGGCTTTAAAAAATGAAAATATAACAAACTGTTTCCCTCACTGGCTTCCTTTACTCTTGTACTGTACATTTCTTGTAAAAACACTTTTTGATGTTACTTGTTCTTCACTATATAGAGAAGAGGCTATTTCCCTCACTAAAGGAAATGGCGCTCATCATAAAATCAGCATGTCTATGGAATGAAATGGAAACAGGAGGATCAATGGAAAATGGAGATCTGCCCTTATGTTCTATAGTGAGCTTCCACTTCAGTGTCTCTTCATCAAGTGTTACTTACAGAAACAGGATGGTTTAAAGCACTAGACTGTGGCTCCAAGATTCTGCTTCTGCTTTTAGCTGGGCCACAGACTTTTGGTATGATTTTAATTTCCCTGCATCCCTGTTCCCAGCAGTAAAATGATAGTAACAGTCTTCCTTTTCTTCCATCCTTTATCTGTCCCATCTATTTAGACTGGAAAAAATTTGGGTCAGGAACTAGCTTTCACAGTGCCTTAATCTTGGCAAACTTGAGCATACTCAGAGTCAGCTTCAACTCACACCAAAGGATACACTATATACTCTGGTTCTGATTATTCCCCAGTATTTCAAAATACCCCGGTAGTAGATATAATGCATATCATTATTTCTAACTGTAGGAAACCCAATTTACAAGCAGGTAGACTGACCCATGGACAAATGAAGCTGCTAGGGATGCTGAAATGCTGAAAGCGTTATTAAATACCAGGCAATAACATGAAGAATTGCAGTTTCCAAGTTTGTTTGAAAGTTTGGCAGAGATAGAACCAGAATAGAAGCCAGTCAAGGTTCCCTGCTTTAATGACTACATACACTCCTGATGCTGCCTTAGTTTTCTTTGTTCGAAAGGTTTCACAAGGATTAGTTGTAGGACCTTAGTGGATACATCAGTGAATAAACCTGAGGCTATCTGGCCGCCGCCTTGTCACACACTGGCCAAGCTACAGGTAATGTATTCAAAGTGCAATGAATATATGATCAATACAAAGGGTACTGGCGTTTAATGAGAGTTTTGATGGTCCCATGAAGAGAAACGTCCTCCAGCTCTGAGGAAAGGTCTGCATTTTAAGCAGTCACCACTGTGGGGGGGATTTTTTTTTCCTTACTGTGTTTTACATTTTCTACTCTGTCATATCCTTGGACTTTGGCTTTGAAGAGAAGCAATGCAGCAGGCATTCTTTATTGATTAGCTGGTAAATAAAGTGGTTTCTTTGATGTGCAGCATCTCTGTTTTCTGTACAAATTGTATTATTCTGACTCCCTGTAGAAAAAGCTCCATGTGGTTGGCATTAACATAAACCGAGTTTTGTTAGCTGTTCATCTGGCATCATAATCTCAATATATAAAGCTAAAGCTCGTCCCGAAAATCCCAGCTTCCCCTTTATGACAGAAATCAATTATAGCACAACAAATTTTACTTAGAAAGCACCTTTCACCAAATTCTCTGAGTGGTACTTAGCTAATAAAGAGTGTTGCAAAATTGCCATATCCACTTCCTCTAGCCCTTTCTCCCTTTCTAATTGCACTACAAAGGCTCTTCATCCCAATTAGTTTTGATTGGGAATGTGCAGTCTTTTGGCTCTGCTTCCTTTGCATGACAAACCCAACCAGAAAGGCATGACAAGCACAGCTGTGATTTTTCCCTTCACCAAATGGAAATTAAAAAAAACCCTCCTCCTCTGCTAGTAGCCAACAGGAAACCTGCAGACAAGAGGGGTATGCTTCACCATTCACCTTCCTGCGCTGGCGCTGGTTTTGGGCCACACGATTGGCAGGGCCAGACACTTTGCCAGCTTCAGCGATTGTAAGAGACAAGAGGGAAGAGGGAGAAGGCAGAAGAGCTCGTTTCCATGCTCTGTGTGATCGTAAGCATGACAAATAGACAGGAATGTGTAGCTGGGCACCCCACAAGAAAAAGTCGCATATCCCAGAAGAAAGATTATGGAGAAGGACACTACCTGCTCTGCAAGATGCCATCTGGAATGTAAAGGTAGCACTGTGATCAAGACAGATCAATGTCTGGGTAACGAAATCCCCTCCACAGTACCAGTCTACAGCCTTCTCCATCACCTCTTATGCTTCCCAGACATGCTGAGTTCCTTAGCCATAGTGCATTTTTTTAAGGACTGGCTACATTTATTCTTTCTTTCAGACCTCTCTATTTTCTATCCAGACATAGAAAGGCCTTCACTGAAACTGTGCTCAGCAATATAAATCCAGAGTCCAGCAGCAATACAGTAAGCGTTCTTAAAAAGATGGGATTGGATTTTTCCATTTTCCTGTTCATTAGTTATTTTAACAAAGTTCTGGAATGTGCTTGGCTAAGACCAACCCTTCTTTGAAGGACAAGGCTTTCACCTATCTCTGATGCATACAGGAAGATGACTAGAGATTTCTCTTGGCCTCACACTCCCTCTCTTGCAGTTTCTAGCCACTAACGGTGTAAGTGATAAAAATAAATTACTATCTCCCATAATGAACTTAGTACCCACATTTTCCAAACTCCCTGCAGTGATCTCTATATATTCTGTGGCAATGGGCAAAATCCCTCACCCTTATCATTGTAAATTCAGGGAGATTAAATCACTTCAATTTATCTACTCTATTCAGAGCTAGTCAGCAAAATCTTCAGCCAGTGGCAAAGTCACTATGGACCTCCAGTGAAAGCAAGGCTGGCCCACATGGTTACAAGCAATACAAAAACTGAGGGAAGGCCACGTTGCTCCTTCATGCCCTGTAACTGCAAGGATGGAGCAGAGGTTGTTTGCATCGAGAGCCAAAGGAGTGCAGAAAGGGAATTTTTTTTGTAGAAATACTGACAATACTGTTAAACTGGCTAACACTGGGAGTGATACGACTATAGCATGAGGAACAGATGGTGAATAACTCATCTGCGCTGTGCTCCAGGCTGCTGTGATTTCATTACTTTCTGGACCTCAACTTACCACTTTCATGTTAGCTTATGTAAGCTGAAATCACACCTTTGAATTGTCCTCTGGACCGTCCCTTAGCCTTTGCATACTTCAGCTCTGTCTGCAAAAATGGAGATCACTCCTTGCCTTTAAGCACTGTACTGTGGATACATTATTATAATTTGCAAGGTGCTGAGATATTTCAGTGTTGAGGATCTTTGACAGATACCTCTCCAATCCCCCAAAGCTACTTACCTTTCAGCTTTTCCCCAAACATAGTAAGGAAGACAGTGAAGTTAATAGGACCTGGCGCCTCCTTCACCATGTCTTCAAGCTCTTCATTCTTGACATTCAGACGACCTGCAGCAGAGATCATTTTTCATAATAAATCACAAATTGTGTTTCAAAAAATGATTCCCATTCATCTCCTCCCACTGGGGAGCTCAGGGCTCTGTGCAACTTTGCTAATAACATGGTAGAACACAACTCCAGAATACCCTGGTGTAAAACAAATTGACAGAGCTGGCTCTAAGATCAAAGGGTGACTGAAGGAGTAAAAAGGATAAATAATACAGATGTGGCCAGGAGTGGACGAAAGAAGGGGCACTTCCAAATAAACTTTTTTTTTTTCTTTTTTTGGGGGGTGTTTTTTGTGTGTGTGTTTTTTGTTTTCTTTGGTTTTTGATTGTTGGTTTTTTTTTGTTTTACCTCAGGTGAAATACAGGCCCTACTGATATTAACACAGTAGAGTTCAAAGAGGCTGAAGTGAATCCCAGGTCTCGGTCTTTGCCCCCCTGGATATTGAGATGTCTTTCTGAGTAGAGGGCAGATGGAGGAGTTGAGTAGTCACACCCCTTCCCCATCCTCGTGCAGTCCTATTGATGAAAATTTAGACCTTAGCAACCCTACTCAAATGGAGTGGTAAGTTGTTGTGACTGTACTTTATAGGCATTGAAGGGCTTCACTGAGCAGGAGAGATAGCAGAACTTGGCCTTAAGAAATAAACATTTCATGGTAACAGTAGCTACAGGCCAAAGTTTGCAAACCACGTTGTCACAATAAAGAGTTCAGGAGCTTCTGCTCTTTGCACTGACTCTGCCGGCGTCTGATTCCACCCCGGGGAGCACTAAAGATTCTTATCAAACCCTTTTTAATGAGATCCAGATGGCAAAAGCCCAAATGCCTACATCACTGTTCTAGCCTCAAAAGTTGCAACAAGGTTACAACTCCAGGTTTGGGATCATGAGCATTTTGATTTTTCCTTTGCTTGGGAAGATTTGCCTTAATCCGCTTGATATTACCAGGACTGTGATGCACATGGAATGGGCAATACCTAATCCCATGACATGCACGTTCCACCCCACATAAACGCACACCAGCACAGAGCCTCACGTGAAGTCCTCCTACTTCTGTGTGGGCAGAGGGGCAGCTAGTCCATGACAAGGACATTAATTGGTAGATATTGCATGGCTCCTAAATGAAAACAGTGCAGCCTGTGAAGCCTGGATTCAGAGGCGAATCAGAAATGTCTGACATGGATCCCTGCTTGGGTGGGCTTTCTATGAAATAGTTGCAGAGGAGGGATCAGTGCCTTTGGAGAGCTGCCAGCTGCACGGCTCTGTTGCACCCACCAGTGAGCCCCAGAGAGACCTTCGTTTCACTTCTGAAAGAGGCTGATCAGGAGACTTTCCAGCTGGAGCTAAGCAGTAAGATAGCAACTGCCATAAAGGAGGAAGATCAAACTGAACAGGTTTCCTTCTGCCTCCTGTGTGTCTCATTACTTCTCCCACCGTAATTCTAATACAAACTTTTCTTATGCGCTTGCATTTCTGTTAAGTATTTAATTATTACAACCGGTTTACCTAGTGCAGCAAATGTGTCTCTCAAGTCTGCTTTGTCAATAAAGCCATCTCTGTTCTGATCCATGATGGTAAAAGCCTGTTGGAAGAAAAAGGAAAATCTATTGCCATTGCCGTGTTGCAGTGGAGAGTGCTACAATCACACACACCAGTCCAGGGGGGTATTATATTCCTGCTGTAAAAAAGAATATTTAACTTCCTTTGATTCATCCACATCATGCCACATCATTGCACTTTCCTCACTTTCAACACATTACTGTATCTTGGCAAGGGGCTTAATTAAACCCACCCAAACTTCTTCTTACTAAATTAATGCTCAGTGCAGCGTGTAGCTGGGCTGAAGCCAATGCTGGCAGCTCCAGCCATTCAGGCCTTAACCCGTAAAAGTTTGAATTAGAGAGGGTTTAGTTAGGGAGGATTTAGTCAGTGGTTACTCTGCGTGTTTTGTACCTTTCCCATACCTCATTCCTTTGTGCAGCTATCATATTCTGTAAAACATTTAATTACTGTAGAGATATCTCTCTGCTATCAAGCTAGAGTCTATTTCTTCTAGGCCTTAAAATGATCCATCATCCAGAGACAGATGAATTTTTAAAGGTACAGAGAAATGTAGGTTTCACAGTTTTATTTATTCAAAGTTTGTTTCCCTTTCCAATAAATTGTATCCTTCAGACTGTACTCTGTGCTCCGACTGACCTTGATGTGTTGACCTTAAATACTTCTTGTCAGGCAAAATTTAACTTTTGAGAGAAAAAAACCCACAGTTATTTTTCTATTTTCAGCCCGACACAGAATGTATTTAACCATTACTTACCAAGCCAGCTAACTGCCTGTCTATCTATTTACCCATTTGCGTGTCTGTCTATTTGCTGCCATCACACTTTTAATGTTTCATTGATTCTGAAAGATTTTAATGACCCGAAATTCCCCTGGTCATACTATAGGGACTATTAGCAGAACCAGTCATGTCTCTGGTTATCCGTCTGACATGCACATCAATATAAGAGCGCATCTGATACAAGATCACCAGGAATTATTCTTACTTCAGTACTATTATGAAAGACAAGGTTCTCCTGAGAATACAGCTAGTCCATTGCAGCTACAGTAACTTGCAGACTTTTAAAGTCCACTGCTCTACAGGGTGCACTTCTTTCCATGATTGAATTATATCACCATATATTCATGTAGTTTTACCTCCAGTTTCTTACAAAGCCCCACTGCTCACATTCCAGTTTGCCCATGTGATTAATTGCAGCATGCACATTAATAACCCTTCATTTACCTGCCAAACCCTCACCTTATAAAAAAATTAAGCCCAACTCTTTAGAGTTGCTTCCCCTCCTTCTAGGGGGGGCTTACTTTAAATGGTGAGCCCCATAATTTGGAAGCAAAACATAAGAAAATATGAAGAGCAAAGCATAGCCCAGCAAGCTCAAGAAGACAGGAAGAGCGTGAGGTGTGTATTGTCATGGGAGAAGTTCAAATGACAAAGTAGAAGCAAACAGCTGAAACATTTTCTGGTGAGCTGGTTAAAAATCTCTAGATAAAAATTTTCTCACCAAAACTAGCTTTTCAGAAATACTTGGCCCACGTATGCAGTTTTTAGACACACACACTCTTGGTTTTCCCTGGACCGCTCCACTGCCTCAAGTTTTTGCCATTATTTTGCCACCATCCTTCCAGAAATACTCCTAGTATTATCTTATTTAGAGTAGATTAAATAGAGCAGTCCGATCAGTTCTTACTTACATCAAATTGTAGTCCTTGGAGAAAATAAAACTGGAGGTTCATATGATACAGAGGAGAGGTGGTAGAAGAGTGTTAAACATGTTCCCATTAATTGTGGGGAAAAGGCTTGTGGTTTCCATTCATTTACCTGGGCCATGATCTCAGTCCTTTACATGGGTTTTTACTCTCATTCACCCCTGAGCTTTACTGCTGGGAATCCTCAGGAAAAGTAAAGCCAAGAGCCACATGCCCAAAATGAAACAGTAGCTATTTGTCACATTGGAAATTGCCTTGGAGATGTGAGCTAGCAAAGAATGGGGGAAAAAAATTAATAACTTAAAATGACAAACCAGTGCAAAATGTGATCGCCTCACATTCAAGAAAGTCCACTCAGAAAAAGAGCATAAACTCATCAAATAAATTATCTGTCTTTAATATGCTTCAGCTTTTATGCTAGCCCATTAGATTTACATCCTCACGGGTAACTGGTCAAAGAATCCACAAGGCATGGCAGTACCAACCTGTCTGGGAGCTAAAAGATGTCTACGTGGTTAATCTCAACGTGTTGTTTTGGTTTATTGGCATTTACGCAAGAAAGTCATCTGAGGGCTTCTTGCTATTTTTGTTTCTAGTTTGTGAGCAGTATTAGAGGGGCACAGAAGAATATTTTCTGTGGCGATTGTGGAACCATCCACTAATTAAAGCACTGGTTCAATAAGGCATCTCTCTCTATTCAGGGTAACACTTGAGCATGTAAGAATGTTCTTACTTAAAATACCACTTAAATAGAAGTTTAAACATGTGCTCAAGTGTTTTCCTGAATCAGGGCTAAATAGATGAGATTATAATTTTCCTTTATTTTGGGGTAGGGTCTTGGGGGCTCCTCAAATAAGTGCAGAGCTTGAAACAGGAGAGTGAGGGATGGACAGAAAGAAGGAAAGAAAGAAAGAAGGAAAGAAAGAATGAAAGAAAGAATGAAGGAAAGAACAAACAAACACACAAGGAAAATTATGTACCAGCCAAAACCACAGAGATGATTTGGAAAACAACTGTGTGTTCTATTAAAGCAGATGGAGAATTGAATAAGAATTACAGACAAAACCTATGTTATTCATTAACGATGACAGGAGACGATAGAGAACAGAAGAATAGAGACTAACCTCTTTGAACTCCTGGATCTGGGTTTGTTCAAACATGGAGAATACATTGGAACCACCTTCTATCTTCTTCTTTGCCTTTTTTGGGGCCTTTAATAGAAACAAAAAAAAAGTTCAAACATATACTACTTTGTCTGTTAACCACCTAGGAAAATAAATTCCATCTTTACAGAAGATAAAATGTATACAGTCACATAACACAAGAGAATCATTTTTTGTTATGATGTTTTTAATTCAATCCACAATAGAGATAGATATATATAAATGGGATTAAAAATGCTGGTTTATTAGCAGATGAATCCTGCACTGAGGCTTTTTGCTATTCCCTTACTCTAGCCTGGTACCTGACAGCTCAGATAAACTGGGACAGCTTGTGACTGTGCTGCCCTAAAAAAGGTGAGGGACCCGAAGTGTGACGCTGAGTATCACAGCTGGTCCACTGCTTGTTTCCCTACAGAACTGCCCATGTCTCGGGTAGAGGCACCTATGCCAGTCTGCTCACACTTCTGCACTGGCTTTTCAGAGCTCTGTACCACAGAAAGAGTGATGTAAGCTTATAGTCATATGTGGAGGTGTAAGCTAAAATTCCCAACTTGCTGTTCTCAAGAAGTAGAACCAATTCAGTTATGCAGCTACACGTACTCCTCCTTCCCAGTTCCCATGCAGGGACAGGCAGCCAGGTTCAAAATGTGGCCTTGCATGAAGGCTCAGTTCAGGAACTCTAAAGGGAAATTATATCATTTCATACTGACATAGAAATATTTAGAAGTCTGCTCTGTCTGGACCAACACTGACTGAACAGATTCTTCCTATACAAGGACACCTTCAACACTTGCAGGACAGTCTATATTCTTGCACCAACCCTCTGACATTACATTACCTTGCCCATAAATTTTAAATACTCAAGATAGTCATCTTAAATAAAAGGGTGGGGCTGCTTTTATCACTATTCTGTAGTCTGAAGACTGAGACGGAGAAAGACTGGGCAAAGAGCTACAATGATATCTAAGAATCTTGCTATCTTGATATCTAAGAATGCTTGCTACAAATCAGTCAGAACTAGACTTCATTATACATCTCTGAGTAACGGCCCGACCAGCTTGCCTAAGACAGTACAATTCTTGTTCTGCAGTAAAGAATAAAATCTGTGATTCCTAAGGATTACAGAAGGGTTTTAAGCACAGCATTATCCTTACTTGGGGCAGGATAATGAGCTGTATTGCCTTTTGAGTTCCTTTCCAGATGAATTATTTTTTTCTTTATCATTTTGACTTTTAAACTTCATCATCATAGTCCCACCTGGTTCTCATGTCATGGAAAATTAGTCTTACTTAGTTTGGGCTATTCTTCGTGAAATGGAAGGTAACTTCTACTGTCTCCTTTCATCAAAATAAAAAAGCCTGTAAAAGTTCAAATTCAATACTGATTTCAAATATCCTGAGGAGCAGAGCAGCTCAAGGAAATATTCCCACTTGACTCTGTTTGAAGTATACATTGTCTGATCAATTTAATTTTCCAGGCAGATTTCTGCACTCAGCCACCCTGTTTTAGATCCCAGGTTGAAAATTAGGGCTATGGTAGACAACCACCCACATGCCCACAGTCCAGACCTTGTCAAGCTCCAATCAGCTAAAGCAAAGCAGTAAGATCTGGAAACGGGAATGGAAATTACAGGAAAAATGTATTTGTAGCGAGGATAAAAGTAAGGATAGAATGCCACCACAGGCATGGAAAAAAAGTAAGTGGAATGTTTAATGAATGTAGAAATATTGATTTTGGAATAAACAGACTCCCTCCTCCTTCTACACAAGAAATAAGTGTTATTTTGAGCAGTAATGAACAACCTTCCATGTAACATGAGGTGCCTGGTGGAAGTTTTAGACACTTCCAGATCGAATGGAAGTATTAAGAACAATCCTGCATATTTACATGTATTTGTTCCCCGGGATAAAGATACAGCAGATATTACCCAGAGGAGTTCATTGGAAGCTGTCTGGGGGAACTGCTCGCTGGGCACAAGGCTGGCCTCCACGTTTTTGGATGGGGTAGTAGAACTGGTTCTCCTGTGCCCATGTAGCTGGTCTTTATGAAAACAAAACATGCTTTACCATCCTCATGCTCTGCTCTGCTGTGACCAGACCCAGCATCCGTATTCTGCACGATGAATGTTCCCTGTGATAGCAAACAACCTGCGTCTTTTTAAGCCAACACTGCAATGAAGAACAGCGGGCTCCAGCTCCAAGTTTCATTAACTTTAAACGCCAAACACTGGCAATATCTCCATTATTCCTCAGTTTAACGGGTTCTCTGTGCTGTAAGGCTTTAAGTAAGGATTGTAGCTGTAAGAAAAGACCACATAAACCCAAAAGCTGTGGCTCAGTACCTATTAGAAAGACACCAGCAGTATAAAAATCACTCAAATGTTTCTTGACATTAGTGAAGTCCTATCAAAGTAAAAGAAGATTGAAAACTAATTCTCCAGAGATCACCATACTAGGAGAAATTAATCCTAACATGATATTTGTTCAATGTCACTCTGGTTAGTCGTCTCCAGGGATGATAAAGGATAAAGTGCCCATGTCGTTCAATCTATCTCTAGTTTTTCTGCTGAAACTCTGGGTGTGGATCCTATTTCTGATCTGCTCACTTGTGGAATGGTGCTGAGACCACCAACACATTTCACAGGGGCCACTGAACAGCTGTTGGATGGGAACTGACTTTCCATCACCAGTTTTAAGCTAAGTTTTTTTGGCATCAAACTTACAGAGCATCTTGGATTATCAGTCTCCTGTTTTTTGCATACACAGTATTGGGCATGTAACTGACCTGCTAGGAAATTGGTTTTGCATGACTGGTGAGTAGGCAGGTGCTATGAAGAGGAAGGCTGAGAGATAAGTAGGTGGAGCAGGAACAGAATGCAGTACACAGTACACTGTCGCAGTCGTTCAGGTGGGTAAGTCAAAAGGCATCTCCAGGAGAACAGAAATAAGTCTGTGCTGCTATTTGACAGCTCCATATACTCCAGAGTTTTTTAATTAATAGAAAACAGGATTCTGAGTCTGGAGCACCTCTCTGAATGAATGGCATAGTAAAAAGAGTAATACAGAACTGAGCAAACATATGGTTTCTAAACTGTCAAGGATTTAGTAGGTGACCTACAGAAGAGCAAGTGGGTGACTGACACATCACTTCTGTCTGCCTTGATTTCCCCATTTGTAAAAAGCAAAGTGTGCCGAGCAGCACTTTGCAAAGATAGAGCAGCTATCTTTGCAACATGTGCTTTGAGACTGACATACAAAACATGCCAGATGAGAAACTGAAGAGCTGAGGGTCCCCTGGGCTCAGATTCCGAGGCCTCAATAGAACAGCAGTGGGAAGAATGTTGCAACAACTGAACAAGCCTATTAATATTCCTGCCTGAGTGCATTAATCATCCCATTGTGAAGAAAACAACACTTCACTTTAGAAGAGAAACCACAGGCTTGTCGCATATCACTCATTTGTCTTACTAGTGTTAGCACTCTCTTAATTAGTCTGGATTTTAAAGGGTCGTGTTTTGGTTTTGGTTTTGTTTTGGGGTGGTTTTTGTTGTTGTTGGTTGTTGGATTTTTTTTTCTGGTTCGTTTCAGAAGCTTTAAATGAAAATAGGGAGCCATATCAAAATCTGGTCCCTAGAAAGCTCTGTCGATCCAGGCTTTTGCTTTGAGCTGAGTTCCCCTCACAAAGTTCCTTCATATTTCTGCTCTCTGGCAGTGTCAGGGATCCAGAGAGAAAAAGGCTAGTGCAGTGACATGGGGAGGCAGAAACAATGAGTGTGTGCTGCCTTTGCCTCTCTGGTTATAAGAATAAGGATTCATTTTTTTATGTATTGCAGAAGAGGGTACATGTTCAAGTGAATCAGAGCAAAGAAATCTCCAGCTACAGGGTGACCTAAAAGGAAAGGGGACAGGGAACCAGTTTATATCTCTACATGCAAGGGAGGAAGGAGCTGAAAATACAAGTACTTCTTACTTCAGAACGTGAGGCTTTATTTACCCTGATAAATTCATAAAAGGCTGGTGCTAGAACAGGTTCATGACACCAGAGATACAAAGGAAGTGACACCAGATTATTGCAGAACTTCATCATCTCAGCCCCTCAGTGAATTTTGCAGACAGTCCAGAAATCTGTGGTAAAACAGGCAAGTTGCTGCAAGATAAACAAAGGTATAGCTCCATAAATGCTGCTGCTCTGCTCTGACTGCTGAGGCACACACTTCTAACCTTCAGTAAATATGAAGTAACCAACCTCTACTTAGCATATTCTGCAGCGCAAGAATCTCTCCACTGGCAGTCAAGCAAAATAGGCAGCACTCTGCAAGAAGCCACATTCTTGGTTTGGTATGGGGAGGTCAGTTCCCCATTTGTTCCACCATGCCTTATAACACTCCAAAGCTACTCTAAATACCTAAAAATGCTGCAGTTTGATATTCCTGACAGCCAAAGTTCAAAGAGATGCAGAAACACTTCCCCACTCAGCAGTTTAATGTGTCTTCTTGAAGTCACCAATGGTCAAGAAGGTCTCCCAGGAGGGAGTCCTTCTGAGAAAAACAGCAGCGTACACTATTAAGGGCCTGATTCTGTTGTCTTGTACGTCCTTATGTGTTCCTTCAGCCTGAGGCAAACTAGACACAAGATACAACCAGCTTTAAATTGCACTGTTTCACATGTTATACTTCCTTCCTCTGCAACTACGTCCGTGACTACAGAAAAGACAGAATCATCCATCATCTCGCTCAGATTCTGTCGCCTACTGTGATCCACAGTATGATGTTAACTCTGAGTTACTATTACTTTTTCATCCATCACACTCTCTCCTTGTTTTTCATCCACTGTGGGATCTCAGTGCTGACATTTCTTGTCTTTGAATTTTTGTTATCATTGAATCCAGCTTCTGAATCAAAAGTTACGTCTCAGGCCTGTCCAAAGGATTTGTGCAGCACTGCACAGGATTTTTCTGGAGCATTGTCTCCCAGTTTTGCTCTGCTGAGATAATTTACACTGCATCGGCACTGAATATCCCAGCTATGGACAAGCCACCCTTTTTTAGCACGGTTTAGGTCCTTTTCATAGCAGGTGAGCAGCATGAGGCCAACCCAAGTGCATGCCTCTGAGGGAACAGTCTAGAGGAGTAAGCAACATAAACTGCTCTAAGGGCACAATTTACATTTCAAACATGCAACAGCCTCAGATCATTCAAATAAAAACCCACGTTATCACAACTGAGAAACAGAAGATCTTTTTTATTACCCACTCTGCACTCACAAACAGATCCCTCCCTTCTCATCCTCACTCCATTTTACATGTAGTCCCAGCCTCCCACACACCCGCACAGCCACACACACCTTTGATCCCTGCTAGATACAAAAATCTGTTGGACTGCAACCTCCCTGCTTCACACTCCCGTACGCTAAAGCATTCTCCTTTGCCCCATATAAAATCCCTTCCTAATCACAGTCTCCTTTTTTCTCTTGCACAGATAGACAGAGAGAATGCATTATCTCCCAAAACTTCCCTCGGAGCAGCAGATAACCTCTCCAACCGCAGGCGGCTCAACCTCCGCGACCCAAAATTCACCAGCTGCTTTCCCCACCGAACGAATCTTCTTCTCTGGCACATGCATGTCCTCCTCCTTCGTGTAAACAGATGAACAGTCCTTCTCTACATACACAGTCCTCTACGCTCACAGACATGCACGTACATGCACACACACACGTGTGCAGATGTGTTACACAAACACTTTGACAGTCGAACAACTGGCCGCATTTTCAGCTGGTGAAATCAGCATTGTTCCACTGAGGTCAGTACTTGTTTCAGTACAGGTGGTACATTCCAGACAGTTAAGCAGCCTGCAAAACACATTTGATCAGAACACAATCTATTTTTGGGTACGCGGTTCCTTCAGCATACAGAATTTGCTGCAAGGTGTCACTTGAATTGAATAAACACAGAAATGCTTTGGGAATAAGAAAAAGGCTTCCATCTCCTTCCCTCTGTCCTTCTGCCTCTCTTCTTCCCTTCCTTCTCTCCATCAGCACAGAGCATGCGGGGAGACATCACAGACCCAACTTCGCTGAAATTCCCTGGAATTAACGGAGAGCCGTAGACAGTTCTCAGAACTCCATTCCACAGCACTTGTGTGGTCTGCTCTTGTTAGAAAAATTATCTCCCTGAACCCTGCCTCTCTCACTCTCATCAGCCCTGTATGTCAGAGCCTAGTAGCACTGGCTGACTTGTAATTATTTTTTACTATGCTGCTTTGTCTGCACTAATCCTTTGAAAGTAGCTTTACTGCACATCTGAAATATTATGATGCTATAAAACCTCTGTAATATTTATAAATCCCTTAAGACATCATAAAGAGAGAAAAAAACCTCCCCACAGAGTTCATCTAGCATAATTACATATACATTTCCCTCTGATTAATAAAAAATGATCACTTCCTTATGTAAAGATATTCTTCAGCTTTCTTTCATTAAGGCTATTTTTTTCTTTCCATTTTAAATCTGTTTCATGTGTCCCTGTATAGTAAGGTACCTCAGAAGATATTTTTTCCCAAAACAAAAGGCACAATGAAAAGAACTACCACAGAGAACTGTCAGTTGAACTGGGAGTGAGGAGACAGAACAGTCTCTCACCATATTTTCACATCCCCTAACTTAAGCAATTTCACCACAGAATGTCCGGAAATAAGCTTCAAACATCAAGCAGTGTGGTGTGGCATTGAACTAAATAGGAGGGGAGAAAACTGGCAAATAAAATTTAGAAAAGAGAAAGGGAAAAGAAAATCTAAGCCCCAGCACTTGCCCCCCACCCCATAAAAGGTCTGGCTTAGACTTTAGTGAAGCTGATTAAAAGGAAACCTGTAAATCCACAACTGAAGAGGCATAATCAGCACAAGGCACTGCTCACTTCTAAAACAGTGGTGAAGAACGTGATTAGTGGCTTGTGTGCTCAGTGTGAAACCACTGACACTGGGCTTGCACTGACTGAAAATGGAACCTAGTTTTGTATGTGGATTTTAGAAAGTACTTCGAATGTGGTTTTATCCTGCTCAGAACAGCACTTGGATCACATTCATCACCTGCTTAAATGAGATCAGGTTTGAACTAAGGTTTGAGAAAGCTTTTCATAAAGAACTCCCTCTCCAGTGTTCTCCAGAATCAAATATTCTATAGCCCCAGGGAGCCACTGGGCAGCATTATTTTAAGACAGCCTGAAAAGGATCTACACAAAGGAGAAAAGTAGGGAAAGAGAAAATCACTGGCTTTTTTTTTTTTTTAAATATTGTTGTAGTCATTCTTCTGAATTTGCAGAAGAAAAAGACAGCCAAGTCTGCCCACTGCTTCTTAGGCAGGAGCTCTTCTTTGCTCCTTAGAATCACATCAAGTACATCTTTGGTGTGGAGGTGGCTGTTGGTATCCCAGAGCTAAAAGCCAGGGATGAGCAGGGCAAAGACAAGACACAGAGTTTTCTGCAGTACTTCCTACCTCTCCCTGCAGTCTCAAGAGCAGCCCAGTTACACTTCTGGAGATACCCCTTTCCCTCACTCCCCATCACACCACGGCAGACCTTAGCACTGGTTAACACCAGATGTGCTGGTTGTTGCTGTCCTAGTGCGTCGGTCTTGGAAAGAGATGTACGAGCTCTTCCCTTCAGCAAGTGCATCAGTGTTCCCTACCTTGCTCAACTGTCAAACACAGGCAGAAATTTCCTTGGAAGCTCACAGCTCACTCTGTGAAATATATCTTCGTTCTGGATGTAATACTACGTATGAGATTTCATGTGGTCCAGTGTGATCATTACGGCCCTGTTTGAATTGTTAGTCAGAAATAAAATGCAGAGATAAACAGACAGATACTGGAAAGAATAAAACCTACCATACTGCTGCTGCTCCTTCCAGTCCTTCTCTGCCAACTAGTCAGCCAGCAAATACAATGCCAATTGTCTCTTTATATAGTGTCACCAAGGAATAAAAATATGCCCGCTCCAAGTTTAGACAATAGATGTAAGGTTGGAAAAGTGCAGTAATTGGATCCCAATACCATTCCAAGCATCTGTTCCATGCACGGCTTTTGCTTTCACAGAAATAATGCAGTAGATAAGTAGAGTAGGCAGTCGGGACGCAATTGTACAGCAGTCACAATAAGCTAGAGCTGAAGGGGATTTCCCGTGTTCTTCTAAATAACGAGCACAGGGCACACACTAAAAAGATTTTAAGTGAACATGGCATCCTGAAAAAGCAGAAAGAGAAACACTCTGCCTGAGAAAATGCAGAGGAAACTAACAATAAATCAGGGCCACTGAGGTGTCTGGTAGCTCCCAAGTCTGGTGCACACATTCAAAGCTCCAGAGAAATGACTGAGGTTCTGCAGAGGTGCACCTGTAACTGGGAGCTATGCTGGAAAATCACTGCTTTGCAGATGGCAGTAAAGGGACTCAGATCAGCTGTTTCCTCTGAATCTACCACACGTACCTGGAGTCCAGGGGACAGATCTCAAACTACTGCAAACTGTTGGAGAGTCATGGACATTAAAGCATGAAAAAAGATGTGTAGTGCTGAATATGGTGTTGAGAGCAGGGGAAGACAGAAGGCAGCACAAGAACCACAAGGGCTGGCCTCCCAGGGAATGCTCATGGACATTAACACGCACACATTCCATCTGATCCGTAAATCAGGTTTGGCATTATCACAATGGGCCAAAACGTTAACCAGTACAAAATGGCATCATTCCATGGACACAAAATCCTGTTTCCTAAGGGTCTGATCTGTGTCTGTGAGAGTATCTGTAGAGGAACACCGGCCCATTAAAATCAGCAGCAACAATAGGTTTTTCAGGAACATGCACTAGCATCTGAAATACTCATCTGCATCAGTCACACTAACCTTGAGTCATGAAAGTGCTTAACCAATCCACTGAACTTTGAGACAGGACTAAGTTTAAGTATCTAGCTGAACAAGGACCTTGTTCTTTCTCCAGGTCCAGCCCCTTGCAGTGCTGCCATCTCTAATCTTAGATTTGACTTCATGCTCTTCAGGGCAAGGACTGTTTTAGCTGTTCTAAAGTACCCCAAACACCTACAGAGATAATTAAGTAATAAATAAGCATAATACAATTTGTCTGGCTTAGTGAAACTGTTGTGGATACAAGTTGGAAGTTAGCCTAGTGTTCATCGTTCTGACTTCAGTGACACGATACCAATAACGAGTGTAACACAGCATAAAAATAAATCCCTCGGTCCATGCCACTGCCTGCTGGATAGCAGACCCAGGTTTGTGTACTGGGCTGAGTTTGGTAATCTGGATAAGTCAGAGTAAGGTTTTTGAGGAAAATCTTACATCGCTTGGAAGGTTCGTTGTGATAAAGATTTATCATGCTCACTGCAAAGCTGTTAAGCACCTGCTTACCTTTGAGGAAGGAGTAGTCAGTCCCACTGAAACCAACGTTAATAGCCCATGTCTTACGCTGAGGAATATGGTTCCTTGCTCTGCAGGATCCCTGCTCTAATCCCAACAAGACAGCCAAGCGAGCGGCAGCTTTGTCACTGAGTTCACTGGGACCAGGATGCCATCCTGTGAATTTTGTGTCCTTTTTTGGAAGAAAACTTATCTTTTCATCCAGCCATCCCATGAGTTCATGCCACCAGCTCTGTTAACCAATGCTTTGTACTGCTTCTTTGGGAGTTTTGTTTTGTGTTCTCTAATCTAATCTATCATCAACCATCATTATTATCATCATCAGTTTCCTCCTTAGTTTTCTAGCTCGATCTGCAGGCATTTTCCAATAGTGTACGTATTTTCTACATCGATCTTCGTCTTTTCATGAAATTTCTATATGAAATGAACTCTTCCAAGCTGTTTTTAAATGACGTGACATGTTAGGATAAAACCCCCACAATAGCGTGTGTTTGTAATGCACACGTCCTGAGAGACCAGAGCCCTCTCTCCTTAGTCTATAAAACAAATCCACAGAGGAATTAAGGGAGACATAGATCTCAGCTTTAAAGGTCTGCTTGCTTCTGCAATTGCCTCCAAATTATAGAAAGGCTCCAGACTGGAGAGGGGAGGGAGAAAAGGGGGAAATAACATAAGGACTGAAAAAGAAAGGCTTGAATTTAATTGCCCTAAAAATTTCAATCATTCAATCTGGTAATTAGAGAGCTGGCTGATTCAGAAGGCAATTTCATTTGGAAAAAAACAACAACAAAAAAAAACCCACCCAAAAAACAAACCAAAAACAACAAACCCAACAAGATAATTGATGCTAAGTGAATATTTTACCTGAAATATTAAATACCAAACTTAAGTCTGCCTCCAGGGCCCTTTCTGCTACCCCTTTTTGATCTGTCTTTCTACTTCTTTGTCTTTTCCTCTCACACGACTCAACAGAACAGGACACTCCTTCAGAGAATCAGATCGTCATAGGGACAGGTTTATTTGAACTCTCTGTGCTGCGAAGGAGGCAACATAATGATTTATTATGTAAATAAAGAAAATAATAACAACAGGAAGTCTCCAGAGATCCAACCTGGCTGCAAATCTCAGTGAGGTTTTCCAGTGTCGAGTCTCTGTGTGTGTCTGGCCATAAGCAAGGTTTGGTGGCCTACCAAGGCTAACGGCTTGCTTTATGAGCTTATCAAGTATAGAGTAACAGCTTCTTTACGAACTTAACAATGCTTGCAAGAATGGTTCACGTTTAATTCTGGACTCTCCGAGGCTGCTGGACTCTCTGCAGTCACGGGGGACACTGGGGATGTCAGTGTCACAGGGGTCTGCACAGATCGCCGTGCAGCATGGAGAGCAGAGCTGGTTTAGCACACCCTATTCAGAAGAAGTAACTGCTAATTCTCTAATTTTTAATAGCCTAATGAACAAAGACATCTCATACACCTCTGTAAGGAATGTTATATGCCTGGAAATTAAGTATATATTTTATATTACTTTTACAGATGGAGAAATGATAAAGAAAATGCACATGATACACCTTGGATTCCAGGATCGAGTGCTGTTCTAACTGCTCATCCGTGCGCCTTTTTCAGACAAAATGCTACACTCTGTTCCTGTTAGAAATATTAAATTTTAATCTTAAAACACCTTTTTTAAGTGAGATTCCACATCTATTACAGCTCAGGAAAACCACTTCAAATGTATTCAGGTGCCTTTGCAACTTCCATCTTGGAGACTGATCATGAAAATGTTTCTGATCCACACAACATTCACTATCTAAAAAGACACAGATGACCCGACTTAGTGACAATTCTCATACTGAGATGGGATGCCAGATCGGATGCCAAAGGGAATGTGGCCTCTTCTCCTAGTTCAGTGGGGACAGAAAAAAAGCCACTAATGCCTAATACATTACACTGGAAATGTTTAAGTACTTTTGTAAGTGTTCCAGCTACTGCAGACTGAGTTTTGAGACCAGTTTTACACCACATTACACCACATCTTCTGCAGACAGATAGTTTTCCTTCATGTCTTTGAGTGGCAGGCCTGCAAAAGGAAACACCTGACAGTCGATCACATTTGGGAACTGAGACCTTTGGCATCCTGCCAACAGGTAGGGACAATCCCCAAACCTTTAGGAAAGATGTATCTCAGCCTTCATACTAAAGGACCCACTTTCTACCAGGCTTGATCTGTCTGATGTGTAGTTTGGTGCTGAGGGTAAGGACATGGCCAGTCCTTATCTAAAACTAGGACTCACGTGAACCCCATCCTGGCACCCTGGCAAAATGTACCTTATGGAATTGCCAACTACTACTCTTCTCTGGTCATGTCATCTTGTTCTCTCATTGCTGTGTGCTATCCTCTAATTCACAGATGTTCATTTAATCTACAGGTGAGGAGCAGATACACTCAGTGATGTGCCCAAATTTAAATAGGAATTAAAAACAAAGCAGCAAAATGAAGCATTATCTTGCAAGTCCTGGCAGGTGTGCAAACTGTGGAGCAGGAGTATGGACCAATCACCTCTCAAGTAGGCATTAAAATGAGAACACCAGCTTATTCCAGCAAAGCCATCAGCAAGAATTACCAAGCTGAGGTAGATTTCAAGCCCTTCAGAGAAAATTAGCAACTTCCCTTGAATCACCCACTTTTCCTTAATCACCTTAATAAGGAGCTCCCCTTCTTTTCACAGCCACGATGATTCCCTTTTCCTTTCTGCCTACAGCAGTTTTCCTAGCAGCGGATTAAAGTCTGAATACAGAGGACAGGTTACGCAGTGCAGCTCAGGAAGCCCATTGGCTAAGCTTGGTCTGACTGCTGCATTTGGGAGCCTGGCAACAAGGTGAGTCTCAGGAAAGTTAGTCTGATGCTCATTGCATATGGTGCTCCTACAGCTCAGGTACAGAAAAGAAAGAGCTACTACAGATAGCTCTGCAGCATTTTAAATAAATTAAACAGTGCAAATCCCCCTGAGAATCTTCCCTCCTGTTGAGCAGAATCACATACTCCTGTTTGGAAATACGAGGGCTGCTGTAACTGTTAATTAAGTTCTGCGGATTTGCTGTGCAGGACACTGAATCCAAACCCCCTTCTCTCCTTCTCTGACTTAACCCTCCCTCTCTGAGAATTCATAGCCACTATCTAATCTGACAAAAACTGTGTTCTCTTTTATACTTGGAGGTCACTTTATGTTACTTACAGTGTGTTGCATTATGTCAAAAGGCATAACACAACACAATGAAAAGCAGACTAATATAACTCAACCTGACATCAGTGACATAATATGATGTGGCTACTGAAAAATGCACTGTTGTCATTGTTTTGTGTTTTCATCCGATACCTACTCGCTGTTCCAGCATGGGGCATTTGTTGCAGTATTTGGAGAAGGTGGTTATGGACAAAGCATGCTGTGACTCTCATTGTTTCTGCACTGAGATCACTTCGTTGGCTTTGCTGGGGTTCCTCCTGATTTACTCCAGCAAGAATCAGGCTCTAAAAAATCATCGCATAAAATGCAATTACATTAGGAAAGCCATCAAGTTGGAAAATGCAGCTCCTGGGAGTAAGGAAATGACAACACTGTTATAGTCCCTGTAACCTTAGCTCTGCCCTCTTGGGTAGTAAATGAGCCTGCACTATTTTTCCTGCAGGATGTCATTTCATTTTGTAGAATTGTGTAGCAAAGCAGCTGTTCAATATTTCTCTTAACTTTATCACGTAGTCTGTGGTCCCATATCTCATTTGCTGCACATCAACCAAATCCTTTTGTGGGTTAGGTACTTTTCTTCTTCCTGTTTTTATTTGCTTTTGTATTGTTCTAATTACCGCAGTATATGTGTGTTTCAAAACCAAGACTGAATCTGTCTTCCCAACACACCCACAAGGTTGAAACACACTCTTATTCCTGCCTTGTTCCATGGACAGAGCAGAAGCACAATATACTGTATCGCACTATAGGCCCACTGGGAAGGCCTTTGTAGGCCAGGCTGGAATGCAAGGCAGCAAAATCTCAGCCTTTTGCATTATTTCTTTCTTTTTTTACATTCCCTGGCTACTTTATACTGCCCAGTTTCCCAGCAAAAAAAACCGGACATGAGCCCTGTTTGTGAGAACCTCAAACAACGAAGATGGAATAAATGAAGATGGAATGTTCTGGTGATGTCATGAATCCCTATGAAACACCTCTGCCTTGTTCTCCACCCCGCAGAACCAGAAAAGAAGATACAACAGTAGCCAAAATAATTCAGCTAGAGGGATTATAATGAAATCTACTGTATTTTCCACTAGAGTTTTACAGATGAAACAATAATAATAATAAAAAAAAATCTCCAGCCACTTCTGTCTAACATAAGACCATAGCATTTCATATATCAGTTCCTGTGTCAAGACCATGTCTTCTGATTAAGCTAGAACATATTTTTAAACATCACCATCATCATCATCAGTAGCAGTAGTAGTGGTCACTTATGCTGATAGTAGTTAGCCAAGCCAACAGAAGCCATGGCATCCTCAGTGACAGAATCCAGCCCCTACTGACTTCGAGACAGACTGGTTAGCGCACTTGTCCTCACAGATGGAGGACACGTCTTGTCATGTCTGCAGTTTAGCATATCCTCCACAACCTCCTTGGACTGCTGGCCATGCAAGAGGTGCAGGAATTATTTGGGAGGCACTGGAAGCAGTGGGACAGATCACAACATTTTTGCTGCAAGATAGGTTTGGATCAGAAAGTAATTAGTTTCTGCTGGCCCTGTTTGTTCCGGCAGCGAGATACCCTGCTGACAAGTTGGGGTTTAACAAAGCAGAAGTCAGGAACTGAGAGAGGCTGGAGAGAAGCTAAAGACCTCTGGGAAATCAGGTGAGGTTTAGATATCTGATAACATTTTGGCTGAGTATCTTCACAGAAAGACAGGCTATATTCACTTAAAACTTTCAAAGACTGGAGGAACCAGCCTACTGTTTGATGAATGGTTCTCTCTGTCAGAAATGTTGCCTGAGTGTTTCTGGTTTATGTTTAGCTTTTGGTGGGGTCGACTATGTGCTAAAAGAAAAGATTTGTTCTCCTCTGTCAAAAATGCAGCATAGCAAAAGTCAATTTTGATTACAGAAAATAATATCTAAATATTGACACCAAAGCTAAATACATGCCAGGTACTTGTGGTTCAGTTGCAGATGAATCCCAGAGTATGTTGAATCACATCACACTGAGGTTTACAGCCATTTATGTTCCATAGTAGGTTACAAGACACAGAAGGGAACAGAAGATAGGCAGCAATACTACCTCACAATACAGCGGAGATTTCAGGCTACACCATCTATAAGAGCACTAGAAAGAAGACTGCCAACTGAGGGGCAATTCAAAGATTTCAGTGCAGTGAAAAATGCCATCTGAAATAGTCACTTTGGAAATTATGAGTATAGCAGCTTGGCATGGCTCTGCAAATGTTGACTGTAGGGCAGAGTAATAGGATGTCCTGGCTTAGCCCCAGCTGGTGGCTCAGCCCCACCCAGCCACTCACTCACTCCCCACCAGTGGGATGGGGGAGAGAAAAAGTGAGAAAACTCATGGGCTGAGATAAAGACACTCTAGCAGGTAAAGCAAAACCCATGCACACAAATAAGGCAAAATAAGGATTCCTTCACCACCTCCCATGGCAGGCAGGTGTTTGGCCATACCCAGGACAGCCGGGCTCCACCACATGTAATGGTGACTTGAGAAGACAAACGCCATTGCTCCCAACATCCCCCGCCTTCCTCATCCTTCCCCCAGCTTTATATGCTGAACATGACGTCGTATGGTCTGGAGTATCCCTTTGGTCAGCTGGGTTCAGCTGTCCCGGCTGCGTCCCCTCCCAGCTGCTTGCACACCCCCCAGTCTGCTCACTGGTGGTGAGGAGCAGAAGAGGCCTTGACTCCGTGTAAGCAATAACTGCTCAGAGATAACGGAAACATCCCGGTGTTATCAACACTGTTTCCAGCACAAATCCAAACACAGCCCCACACCAGATACTATGAAGAAAATTAACCACAGCCCCAACCAGCACATAGGGCCTTACTCCACCAGCTCAGTAGCAGGAAAAGCAAGGAACTACAAAGGTATTTAACAACTCTTTGGAAATGCCAGAAGTTCCTAATTCAATCATTTGGTGCTTTTTAAAAAAATCATTATGGGAGACTCATCACATGGCATAGTAACAAACTCTCCTGTTCGTACTAAAGAAACAACTCATAAACATGACTTAAAATTATGAGCAGGAGCACAGCACATCAGGTGCCACATTATGACCTCAGAGACAATAGCAAAAATCCATTGCCGTCTCTTAGAATGAGTGGCATTATCTGGGATTGACCACCAATGTGATTCTGAGGACATCAGCTAGCTGAATATAATTTTTCTTTCTAGCATTCTTGGTAGCTGCCCAGAGATGTTTTGGAGTTTCCGTCTCTGGAAAGATTCCAAACCCACCTGGACAATGAGATCCTGGGCTCCCTTCTCTGGGTGACCCTGCTGGGGTAGGGGGATAGCACCAGAAGATCCCCAGAGGTCCCTTAGAACTCCCATCATGCTGTGATTCTGTGATTCATAGAATCATAGAATGGTTTGGGTTGGAAAGGACCTTTGAAGATCAGCTAGTCCATAATGCTGGAAACTGTGGTTCTGCTGTAGTCCAGGAGCTGTATGTGAAATGTTCAGGAGGGTGGATTGTACTGACAAGAGGCTCTGCTCTCATAGTGGGCGACAGTGCATCCTGCCAGCATAGGAAGCTGGGGTGGAACCCAGCCTGGCTAAGGAGTAAACATGTATGAGACAAGCTGAGCACCTCACGGACCAATCTTCTGAAAATAAGCAGACACATTCATAATGATGGTTGAGCAACCTGAATCCTCTGACTGACTCGCTTGGGACCTAGTTCCTAAATATTTCGGTGATTGTGGATAGAGCCTTAGAGAACCAGGACCCTAAGCCATGTCTGAACGTCTTTGCTCCTGTCTTTACCAGTCTGTGGTAATCTCTACTGTGAGCTGAGACTAATCAAGTTCTTTTAACTTAGGACCCCCCAAGCTATCCTTATTTGGTGGATGAATTATACTGTTGTGACATGTCTCGACCTGCTGTTCGACTCAGTTAGCTAGCTAACCCATTTTACATTCCTGGCACTTGAAAACACAGACATTAGTTATGTATGCATGTGAGCCAACCCCAGTGTACTCAAAAATGCAACACAAAATCCCATGGTAGTTTGAAAATACACAGTACAGACACTCAAACAGGAGGAAATGCAAATGCCATGTTCAGAGATACCGACATATTCCAATATACTCCACACGAGTACCACAAAATCATGTGTCAATACCCCGAAAGTCATGTTTTAGAGGACACAGGGTTTGAAAAGTAATAATAAATTGTAAGAATTGCATCTCAGGTGGGCTGAATTACTCCTTGAGGTACTAGTCTTCCTCCCTCGTCTGTGAAGGAAATATCTTTAAATTGAGATTTTTGTTTTAAAAACATATGAAAGAAATCTGGGCCATGAACTCAACAGCTTGGCCATATGGAGAGAATCCTTAAAGCACAAAGTCAGATATCAAACCATGAGAACAGACAAAACTGAAATGCTGTGGATCACAGAGAGCCGAACTCGTGTAAGAGACAAATTTGACTCACATTGTACTTTTCAGCAGAAGTCAAGACAAAGGCTTCTAGAAACCAAAACCTCTCCTGAAGGGAAGAACAGCAAATGGCTCATGGTACCTCCTTTGCTCATTAGTTGCGGGCAGAGTATGCACGTGGTAATACTGCTCTACTGCCTGTCATACCCTCTGCAGGCATGAAAGCTGCTCCCTGCTGAGGAAAACAAACGCAGGAGAGAACTGCTGTTGGCTCATCTCTTTCACTGAAACTCAGGCAGCTGTAATGTCAGCTCAAGCCAGATTCCTACAAAGGGGTGGAACTAAGCCTACAATCTATCCTCAAAATGAACTTGGGCCAGGCACTTCTGTGACACTGCTCAGCGTAACTGTGGGTGGATCACGCTCTATCTCATTGAAAAGTACAGAGCAATGCAGTGAGGAAAAAGTCCTTTGGGAAGAGAAAAAACATTGGGAACCTAAACTGGAAGATGCTTCTCATTAATAACTGTGGCTCCCAGTCAATCCTCAGCCTAACTTCCACAAACAAATGGCATATAGGTAATGGGAGCGACTGCAGAAGTAGGGCTACCATGACCTACAGCAAGCCAAAAACTTAACAAGCTCCTTGGCAGATGGAATTAATTAAGGAAAAGCCACTTGTTTTCTATTTTCAGGGGGTTTTTAGTGGGGAGTGAATAATGCTCCTTCATCAGCGACAGACATTGAACTCACGTTGTATTAGAAGGGAAAGTGCATAATAACCTATGAAATTCTCAGTGTTCACTTTCAGACATAAGGATGCCATTCAGAACTCGTAGATCATGTGTATGTATCAGTCACTGAGAGCACAGAAGAAGACAGTCCCTCAGGAAAGGTTCCGCTGTGAACTCCTAGCCTGAGGTTTTTCTCAAATATGCCAGGCAGAAGGAAATCAAATTTTCATTAACCTCATTAAGCCAGACACTCTTTTGCCTACTGAGTGCATACTTCAGTGAGGCAGGTAAATGTACAGGCTGTTAGACCCTATTTTCATCTGTTGTTTAATGTGTTCATATATGACTAAGTCCCCTCCACTCGTTTAGCCACTGTAGTTGTGCACTGTGCAGAAACTCACGTAGATAACCGCGTCATTTACATTTTTGCTATTTGTCAGCGTGACATAAAAACAGTTAATGTGCAGGAAGGCATCAGCTACACATCATTCTCTATTTTGCTTTGAGTATTTATAACTTTTTTTTTGTATAAGGAACCACACAAATATTCAAGGCTAATTGAGGTGCAGAGAGAAGTGACTTCAGCAAATCCAGTCATCACTCCACACTTGCAGCTTAGTCCTCGACAGTTCGCCTGCTTCTTACCACCAATCTGACAGACCTTGGAAGATAAGGACTCCCTAAAGACAAACTATGGGTAGATTACTCCTGTTACCCTACTCCAACCTTTAGGTCAAGGAATGTGTTACGTATCCTGAGGTTTCAGTAAGAGCTCTTGGATATTCAAGGCTTTTTGAATAAATTCACTCATCTACTTGACAGAATGCACAATTTAAGTTTCTCATATATAAGATAGGATGCCTAACTGTCTTGCAACATTAAGAGGCTTTAAAAAACCCACCCCAGAGCTCTTCAAGTATCTCTTTCTCATTGTAAACCATGCTTGACTTCCTGCTTTGTTTGAGGAAAAAGCCACTGTCTAGATGTCTTTTATCCCTCTTAGCCACAATTCCTTTGAGAAATCCAACAGCGAAGGTGGATACAATTATTGTAAATAATGTTGGATACAGCCCAGCGCAGATGAAGGTAGGAGGACACAGCTCAACAAGAACAGAAGTGGTTTCTAATGAGAGAGGAAATATTTGACTCACAGCATGGCTATTGTTATGTCCTATGCATTAATTCAGCTGAGAAGTCTTGAAGAAGCAGAATGAGTTTCTATTGACTAAAGTGGCAGGCACTGGCATGGTTGCCTTCATTTCAAGTCTTACAGTTAATACTTTCCTGATTTCTCAGTGAAGAGGTACACGCTGAGTTAAACCCGCTGAGTTAAACCCGCTGAGGCACTGGGCACCTAAAAAAAACTTGCACCGAAGGCAAATATTCCAGTCTAGTCCGTTCAAAGCAGCCCTTATTTCACTTTCAATTTAACTTTCATGGTTTTATCTGGTTTTACTAGAATTATGGAACAGGAGTTATCTTCTTGAAAAATTAACTTTAATAATTCAAGCAGAGGTGGGAACGTCTCAGCCCAGAAACACCCACAGCTGGATAGTTTCTTAAACCTCCTCCTGCAGTTCTGGAACTGCACGCTTTCCCCTGAACTGTCAATTTTGCTGACGAGTCACCAGCACATGAGGTGGTGCAATGGATTACCTTCAAACCTGGAGGTCTTTCTCTATCTTCCTTTAAATCCCTGCCTCTTCGCTGTTCTTTCATTTTCTAGACATTCCTGGCTTCTGCTGGGTGGAGGTCACTCATCCTTCCAGCCAAAATGGGAATAACTTCCTTTTCTTCTTCCTCTGCTGACATCCTGCAAGGACTGCAGGGCAGGATTATTGTGCTGTCTACGAGGATCTCTTTTCACACTGCTTCCCAGATCTAGAGCCGACAGAAAAGAAAGAGAAGGAAGACAGGAAGGGTGAGGGCAATTGGTTTTCTGCTGACAGAGGTACCCAGGAGTGACTTCTTTGGTGGTGTACTCTAAGGCCTCCACCTCCATATAGGAACTTTGAATTGACAGGCGAACTAAAATCCTGAATGTTTAAAGTGGATCCTGATACAGTTATAATCAGGAGTTACTCTTTAAGTCAAGTACAGCCTGAGTATTTGGTTCCTAAAAGGATCCAGCTGTAAATCATATATCCTTGAGATATCTCCCATATGACTGAAGAAGTGAAAATGCCCCACACTCCTTTCTCTGTGTATTTTTCTTGTCACTTGTCTTACAGATACATTTGCAGCTCACTGTGGCAGGAGCCGCTTCTTCTGCTGTAGTTGTACAGCACCTAATATAATGGAATCCAAGCTCATGACCACACTTTCAAGCTGCTATCGCAAAGCTGATAAATAAATAACTTCAATCAGCAGTAAAAGCTGCTTTTAGGCAGCATACTGCTGAAAGTGAGAGCAAAATTCAGGTAAGGGCTGAGTGCCTGCAGTTCTCCAGCCCAGGCTGTGGTAGCTCAGCAGCTCTCAGCATCTCCGAGGATTTATTCTGCAGTGTGTTTGCTTTTGCCTCCAGTGTGCAATGTGAGGAAGCCAGCAGTGTGACTGGAAACCACAGCTCCCAGCCACTTCTCCCCTCAGTGTTGAGTGAGAGAGTGAAAGCTTGCAGACTAGCCGTTACCTTTCTCGTGCAGGCGTCGCAGTGGGAATAAAAACAAAACATGGAGCTGAATTTATTTCTAGCCAACGGAAATTTCATATTGAGGGTTACAGGCATCCTGTGCCTCTTAAAAGCAAGTAATAAAATGCTGCTCTCAATTACAAATTGTATTTACATTTTAAACCCCCATATGGTTTGGTGAGGTAGAGGGAGGTTTCAAATGCATTAGCAGCAACACTGTGCTGTGATTAGTTACAATTTTTCACCCTTTGTAATGAAACAACTAATGCCTTCGCCTTTTTTTTTCCTCTGTCTTGCAAACTAACCCTGTGGCTATGCCAGGTCGACAGTCAGCAGACAGGACATTGCTATGAACCAAAACAAGTAAATGCATTGAAATGACCATCCCTAAAAAACCTCCTGTAATGGGATTCACACACTAAGGATAAATTCAATAGCAGTTGGTTGTTTTAGGCAACTTCCTGGGCTAAACTTTTCCAAACATAGGGACATTTAACTGGAAAATGCAAAACTACACGCAAATGTGCACAGCTTCATGTTCCCCTGCCACAGAAGTCAAATTCCCTTCTCGCTGTCCTCAAGCGGTGATGAAGGCAGAGCACTCACTGTCTCACAGGAGGCACAGGGCTTGTGGCTGCCCCTTGGCTTTTGCAGAGCCCCTGCGTGTGTCAGTGTCAGCTCTTCTGGCGAAAGCGTGTCTTCAGGTGCAGTTCTGACCAGAAATGGTCAACATTGCCAAGAAGGCCTCAGATATTCACACGGACTCTCTACTCAACATTTTAGAAAACCTGCTGGAGCTGACTGCTCAGACAACGTTTTTCCTCTTAACCAGGCTAAGCATGTATGGGAGATCAGCTCTGCAGATCCTTGAGACTGCCTACCATCTGATGTCATGAGCTGCCTTCTCGGAAGCCTCTTACAGCAGCAGTGTCCAAAATTGTTTTGCTATCAGGAGGTGTTATGTAGAAATAATCAGTAGGTTCTGTTCAGCTTTATCAAAACCTGACATGGATCTGACAGAACAACCCTACGCGGAGGTTTGTGGGAGCTCCTGATGCGAACAGGAATGCTCCCTCCCTGTGTTCATAAATGTACGTCCAAGTCACTGGTCTTGGCCAATAATACTTATGTGCCCCTAATGACAGCCAAGCAGCGTAAAGACTGTTTGAGAGGGTAGGAATAGGAGAAGTGTGTTTATAAGCTATGAAGTCAGTCTGCAGATCTCCTCCAGTTCTTCTGGGAATGGGTGAGGTCCCTGAAGGGAGCAAGTCTAGAGGCAAAACCAGCAATAAAAAAATCAAAAGAAATCAGGAGAAAACTCAGTAACAATGCTACAACACAGAGAAGAGATGCTTATCTCTTATTCCATGGGGATTATTGAAGACAGATAAGAACTAATAGGCTCAAATTGCAACATGGGAGATTTTGAATTAGGTACAAGGAACTATTTTTGTCTGGAAGGATAAACAAGGCAAAGATTATCCAGAGAAAGTGTGGAATTGGAAGGTTTGATAAACACTAGCTAGTCTGATTCTGCTTTGGTTGTAATGATGCTCACACCCACGTATGGCTGACCAAGCCTGAGGCCTGAGAGGATGTTCCAGGCTGAAAGTGAGAACCAGTGCAATCCTTTACAGGGATCTTTTCCTCATATTTATCTCCAACACAGCAGTGAGAGCCGTACTGGAAAAGGCTGGGCCAGAGCCACTGTTTCTGCAAATCACCTTTACAATCTTGTAGAATCAGAGAACGTTTTGGGTGGGAAGGGACCTTTAAAGGCCATCTCATACAACCCCCCTGCAGGGAGCAGGGCCATCTGCAACCAGAGCAGGGTGCTCAGAGCCCTGGCCAACCTCCCATGGAATGGTTCCAGAGATGGGGCAGCCACCACCTCTCTGGGCAGCCTGGGCCAGGCTCTCTCTCTGACCACCCTCAGCATAAAAAATTTCTTCCTTCTCTCTGGTCTGAATCTCCCTCTTTTATTTTAAAACCATCACCCTTTGTCCTGTCACAACTGGCCCTACTCAAAGGTCTGTCCCCATCTTTCTGCCAGGCCCTTTGAAGTCCTGAAAGGCCCCCAGAAGGTTTCCCCAGATGGAGCCTTCTCCTCTGCAGGCTGAACCCCCCCAGCTCTCCCAGCCTGGCTCCCAGCAGAGGGGTTCCA